>JAECWX010000177.1:0-77254 GCA_018151165.1 Drosophila arawakana | reverse complement strand
AACATGGTCAGATTTTTCGGGCATTTGTCAGCATTTATTTGTGGTTGAAATGGTTGGTAATGGCCCTTGAGTGTATGTGTACGAGTGTGTATGTTTTGGAACCTTCTGTGACCAGCTGCAGGTGCAATATTTTTGGGGAGCTAACTCACATATTTTAATTCCATTTTTATTTGAACCCTTTTGCTTTTTCCTACTATTTGGGAGGCCCGATGCGCAAGTGTTGAAAAAGAGCTTGTCAAGTAGAGGGTGGTCCTAGTTATTGTGGGTATGTGTGGGTGCTTGGATAAACAACTTTAATTTAATATGAAGCTTGCTAAGGGAAACATATGTGTGCATTGTTGGGTTTGATATTTTGGATTGAAAAGTACTCGACAAAGGTTTAAGGGACTTGGAAAATGGTTCAGCTACTTTGCCGAGATCCTTAACACACCTAGGTCCGGAGAGCAAAAGTGGTTTGAGTTGCCCAGCCTGTAGCATATGTTGCTAATGGGAGCTCTAGAGTAACTGTTTTCCAAAAGCACTACGACTAACGGGGATACTGATGTGAAAGAAATAAATATTTACAGGCACTGCCACACACTGTTAAAATAAGAACTTAAATAATATCATAACTTGGAATTTTCTGGAACAAAATCAACGCGTATTATCGCTTGTTCAGCAAAACCAAAAGTTGACTTTAAATTAGCTTCAGTTCACTCCTCTACATAATAAACCGCAGATAAAATTCAGCTTACAACTTTAGACTAGCAGAAGGCTAGTTATTGGGAAAAAGTCATGGCTTTTTTCATTTGCCCTCGCACTGGTTCCACTTCTGCTCTCTCTCCACCCTTCTCCACACGTAATAACTGTCACATTCGCATAAAAATCACGTAGTTTGTCATTTTTCCTGCTCCCTCCGTCATGTCTTTGCCTGGACACATTTTTTTCTGTATTTTTGTGGTCTACAGCGGCAGCTGCCACGCAATCAGCCCCAGCACATTGCTGGCAAAGCCAACAAACTGATAACTCAATTTTGGTTAGAGATATGCCTCTTCCCCCTGGCTCCTTTTGGGCAAACTTCACCTCAACGTCACCTCAAAATACTCATTCTGATCATAATTCTGATGGAAATTGCTAACAAGCGAACCATAAAAACTGTGTGGGTGTGCGAATTATTTCTTCAGTTCATCTTTTTTGCCATTTAAAATTATGCATTTTAAATTTTTGCATCACAGCTCATTCGAAATTCAAGACTCAGTTTTCTGTGGACACATTTAAAACTAAAAGTGCGTTCGATTCATAATTGGATGTAAGATTTTTCGACTGCACCGTCGTAGACAATTGTGTCAATGACTGCTGTCTGGCACTGTGTAGGAAGTCTGCTAGCTGTGACTGTTGGTAGCTGGCAGCCAAGAGGCCCAGAGTTGCCAATGATTATGCCAACGTCAGGACGAATACCAGATGATTCCTTACTCACACTTGAACACGTGCTGGTCAGGTACACGCACACACACACACACACACACACGCACACTGGCGAGGCTTGATTCGCCAACTCTAACAATGTAAAATTGGTTTTTGTAAATTGTTTGGACACAACATTTATTTCCATTTAAATGCGATTTGGCTTGTTTTTCCGCTCCACACCGACTGCTGTTTTGTGGCGACTCTGAATAGATGGGTGTGTGTGCGAATAGGTGTGTGTGTTTGAGTGGGTGCCAGTGTGTGTAACCAAGCCAACACTTGTTCAATTTTAAATGAACATTCAGTTTGGTGCTGCTGCAATTGCCACTGAAGCACACCTGGCATTGCATTCTGTTACCTTCCACCTAACACCTTCACCTTCCTCCTCAGGTCTCATTTTAAATCTAGGTGCTTTGCTGGATTTTTCAACTATCCCTCAAGGTTTTTGGCATCAGTTTCAAAGTGTTTTTCTGCGCTTAAACGAATTGTGTGAATAATAAACGCAGCACTGGGATGAAAATATGTATTACGATTGTTGCAGAGGGAATTAGTTCTAAGCACTTTCGATTCTTCCATATTCAGTTACAAATGCAACGGAGAAAATAGTAAAGATAAAACTGTTTATAGGCTGGGAGGAAACAAATTATTCGTTATTTCTGTATTATGCTTAAAATTCATTAAGTAATTTAAGAGCTGTCGATTGAAACTATGCAAGTCCTGAAGTAAGCAAAATTTGTCGGCATTACAGCAAATTTAATTAATCAGTATACGAAATAAATCATCAAGTTGAACACTGCCTTGTCAGTCTAATGATTACAACGAGTTCCGATGAGCGAGACTTAGATTCCGGCCAACAGCAATAATTGAACCACAAACAGAAAACAGAGCCCACAACACAAAGCACAAGAGACGAGGAGTCGGTTGAAACGACGGCATCAAAAGCTGCCGACAGAATAAGATCCAAGTCAATTTGAGGGGCCAACAAACGGTCAGATTAATGGGCCAACGAAGCTGATTTCTGAAACGGAAAAAACCATGAGCTCGTAATGAAAATCAACAACAATGCTTATTATATGCAAAACAAAAGGAATAAAAGCACAAACGCTTCTAAGTGCCATATAATTTTCAGTGCGTCAAAGGGATTGCCCCCACGCCCACTCCCCCTCAACCAGCCTCAACCCCTTTTGCAATAAAACGTTAGCAATCATCGCCTGCGTTTCCGTTGCCCACTCAAAGCACGCTTTTCCGTGCAGATTGGCAAAAACAAGTGTAGAAAGCGTGCAAAAAACTCGTCCAGTTACCAAAAGTTGCTGTGGAACTTATTATGTGAGTGGAAGTGGTAGTGGAAGTGGTGGAAGTGGCTGTGGTACGAGATGGAAACAATAAAGTTGTGGACTCTATAGGCACGCTGACAGAAACTGCTTGGCATAACCATTTGCAAATAGCAACACATACTTTTAGGCTGACTATGAAAATAAATCAGTTAAGTCATAATTGGAAAATATAATTAAACTATTTTTAAACAAGTGTTAATTTAGAATGTTTATTAAGCGCTTAAACATTGAGTTGATTCTATACAAGTTGTAGCTCATTATTCAGCTTATAATCGCCTTTCACTGAGCTTTCAATGACTAAGTTCCACTGTACGCCCTTCGCTAGTGCGTCAGTCCACCCGCACTCAACTGAGCAAAGCTAAACGAACTCACGTATTATGGCCTCAAATTGCATTTTGCACTCGACTCGGCTCACAATTCGCTAGCACTTTTGGAGAAACGTGTTAAATGCAAAATGTGTTGCTCAAAAGTGCCTGAAAATGTCCGTGTCCGTTTGTGAGTCCAAGTCCAAGTCCAAGTCCAAGTCCGAATCCAAGTCCTGGTCTTACAAATATCTTGTTCAAGCAGTAACAGCAACCTACTGTTTGTCATATTTTCGAAAAGAAGAGATGCGAATATTATGCTGTCTACACTTAGATGTCTGCATCTAATGGCAACTCAATTTACAGCCAAGAAAAATGGCATTGTCATCCTTGCAGCTTGTTGCTTTCATTTCTATTGGGTATTGGTTATTGGCTATTGGTTATCAGCATCATCAATGAAATGTTTCGTCGATGCCTGGCTCGAAAGATATGTGTTTGTTAGAACTATTTTTAATATGGCACGTGATGTGACTTCGTTCTTCTTCAAAGCATATTTCAGCAAACATTGTTCAATGCTCAATGTTTCTTAGCCTCCATTCCAGCTATCGCTGCTTTTAATCATCTCGGTAATTATGTACATATAATCAAATTAAAATTGTAATTTTGCTGTGCGACTACGGCGCCCGTAATAAATTACTTGTCTGCTAAACCCAGACTCATCGAAAAAACTGAAATAAAATTTACATATTCGCTGACATTGCGGTCTCTTAATTGTAACTTTATACCCTTTCAAAATGATTTATAATTTATCGCAAGCTTGTACTATGCTATAAAACATATATTTTGAATGTCGTTGAATGTCGTTTTAAAATTTGTTTGAAATTTATTTAATTACTTACATATTTTAAAGTTATTTAAAATAATTTTAATTAAACTTGAATTCGATTGTTTTACTCAATAATACATAGAGCATTGAGTGTACGGCACTCTAATCCTTTTATTTTATCAATTAATTTACTGTGTATTTTAAGCAAAGAGAAAATCTATTAACATTATTCTGTGTCTTCTTTGAACTGTAGAAGTGTTCTTTACTTTTCACAAAAAGAAACCCGGTATGAAATGTTAAAAAACATATTGGCTAATTAATAAATAGAATAAAGTTGTATAATAAAAAAAAAAGCAGTTCATGTTCAGATACTTTACTAGGATTACTTTAATTCACTTAAGGTACAGTGAGTGTATTATTTAATTTTTCTGAGCTTTTCTTACATAAGTATAAGTTTAGAAAAGGCTTTAATTTGTAAGCCAAATCTCAGTGAAGTGATCTAGCTTAGATTCAGCTCGTTTGAGTGAGGCTTTCAAATGTTTTATCACTCCGACAACAAGTTGACAAGTTCTCCTTCCTGTGCGCAGCCACAAAACACATAAATCTGCCAAGGCAGGCATTCAGAGCTTTCCGTATATTCACCGCAGTTGACAAGAAAAATGCCGGCAACAACAATGTAACTTAATTAAACTTAATTTACAACTCATTAACATATCACAAAGTTTTGCCACGCCTCCATTCCTAGGCCGTAAAAACCACAAAAGCAGCCCAAAACACAAAACATCTAGCGAAAGTTGTGACAATGTCGAGCTAACAACGAGATTCCAAGCTCCAAAATGAATAGAAATGGTACCACACTCGCACACTCGCACACATGCACGAACATGTCGACATTTGCACAAAATATTTTATTTCATCTTGAAATGTTTACCAGCGAAATACTTACAATAAAAAGGCAACTCTGAATTTCGGGATAACATATATTGTATACAAAAACAAATCTGTGCAGTAAACTAAGTGACAGCTGCTGATGGGCAAAGCCAATGGAGCAGAGGGGCAGGGGGGGTTGAGGCAGCAGCTGGGGGAAATGGAAATGGGGCTGGCGCATTCACTGCTTTATGTAGTACAATGTATACTGTACACACATACACACACACACACACACACCCATACATATAATGTTGCAAATTTCATTACATTCGCGCCTCAATACAATTTACCATCAGCTGCAATACAAAGCGCCGTCTGAATGACAGATATCCCCATCCACAAATCCAATACCCTATAGTAGTTGCAGTGTATCTGAGCGTTGGGAAAACACTTAAGATTCTCACTACTCTTTAGTAGGCACTACATTACATTTGATTGCAGTTTAGCTGGTAGATTGGAATCTTCAAATTGCATCTAAACATTCACTCAAACCTGATTCCTGCTTAATCACATTTGTGATTATTGGTCAATCTTGACAGTAAATCCGATGAAGACTTGCAGAAATTTTTCAAATTTCGATATGAATGGACACTGTCTGTTTATGTTGAGTTTTGTTATTTTTTTTTTTTAACATTTAAGCGCAGCCAATCGCAACTATAAACATTTATACAATAGCTCCGAATAATATTTATAGTTTTAAAGGGGCAATTTTTGAATGACTGCAGAGTATACGAAACAGCATAATACACTGCGTCCTTTGGTTTGTACTTATGCTATTAAAGTTGTCACTAGTCAGACATCACTGTAGATGACAGCGTACATAGTACATTTTCGCTGGTGTCTACATGTTGACTGCACACGATTTGTCTATCGAATATCTATGTCGCATATACTTATGTATTGCATACTATGTAACTAAACCTAAGCGATAACCTGACTTTGTCCTAACACAACGCGCCTTGTGGTGTGCTCTTCATTACAGCTGCAATACGCCTCAAAGTATGCCTTTGGTTATCGTATACGTGATTTCCATACCGGCAACGATTTTGGCCACAAACAGAATAGAGACTCACACGGCGTGACACGCGGTCAATATCACATTTTATTGCCAGATGGACGTATTCAGAACGTGATTTATCATGCAGACGATACGGGCTTCCATGCGGACGTTACTTTCGAGAGCGGAAAGTCTGGACACTAAACGGCAACGGGAAGATGAGCAGCAGCGGGAGCTGGAACGGAAGCGTCAAGAGGAACAGGAACTAGAAATCAACTTTTAAAGCAATCATCCCAACTATAACGGGTAATGTGCAATCATTGAGTATATGAATACGAGTATGAGTAAGTGTTAATTTTAGTTTTGGCCTGGTCAAAAGCTGGGCACAGTTTTAAAACTAAGTTGCCGACCATTTGGTTATTATTTTCCTTTATGCAACTGGTAAAGAATAATTAATTTCCAATTTAAATTAATTATAGCTTTATTTAAATTGTACTGTCTAATTTATCATATTTTTATTAACTTCATTAACATTTAAACTACTTTGTGCTATTCATTTCAAAACTTTATTTATAACTTAAAATAAATTGTTAATGTTTTTTTCTGTATATATTTTACATGTGTGTAATTTATTTGAGAGTCACGTGCTGTTCAACACATTAAATTATGGTTTTTGAAAACAAACTCATTAAACGGAAGACCCACGTTTAATCTCTCATACTAGTGTTCCTTTATTGCGTTATTGTCTTGTTTCGAAACAAAGCACACCGATTAAATTTATGCAAAGCGAACATAGCTGTGAAGGTTCTGATTGTTGCAAGTATTATATTGAAAATCAGTGAACAATTATTAAAAAGAGCATAAACAAGTTTATTAGCAAACATTGAAATAGTTAATCATTCTACATATAATAGGAATTCACACTCGATACTCAATGCACTCGTTAGGCCAAAGAGAAGGGGTTTACATCATCGCATCCGGTAGCTGTTTGAACTGTTTGACAAATTGAACAACTTTCAATGGAATTAGAGGAGGCTGGAGAAACCTTCAAACGGCAGATGCGTTTTACTTTTAATTTTTATAAGTTGTAATTGTTCAATGATTTTTTTAAATGCGTTAAAATTGCGTCTGTCAAAAATTGCAAATAAGTCGGAAAAACCGGCATGCCTTGCAGCTGACCTTTGATTTTCTCACTTGATTTTATTTTGCGTTTTATTAGTTTTTCGCGAAAGTGTTTTGCCATTGATAGAATCATCAATCCACAAAATTGCTCACAAACAAGAGCAGCAAGTTATGTTCTTAAATTGCTTTGTTTTTCGATCTAAAAACATAACAGGAAATTACCAAAAGCCACTTTTTTGTTAAACGAACTTTTAATTTAAATTAAAGCAAATTTCGAAGCGATTTGACATTCGAGACGCCCATCCATCAATAAATGAAGGCTATAAAGAGGTGAGTACTTGGTTTTGCGGAGTCAAGGTATCCGACACTCGACATTTACCGCTTGATTGTACATGCATACTTCAATTTGATTTTTAATTAATTTTCTGCTTGAAAATCAGATCGGAATCAAAATCCAAATTAAACGATTTTATGCCAAATCATTGCGATGGCATACCTGTTCCGGTTCCAAGCCTGTGCAAATAGTTTTCAATTTTTAAAATCCTCACAATCTGAACAAAGTATTTGAAGAATCCAAGTCGAACTCGTGGATGGCATCGCGCAATTGGAATTTCAGTCACAATCTCAATCACAATCACATGTGGTTTTCTTGCTACCATTTAAAGTTCAATGTTGGCAACAATTGTAGAAACTAATTTGTGTACCTGTACCGGTGCCTGTACCTGTATTAGCGAATTTGTTCATTCTTCATGGCGTGTTGTTCGTTGTTCTCTTGGCTTGTTACTGTCGTTGCCAATTTGCTACTTTACGACTGCATTCAAAGTCAACGGCTACAACATCCGCACCTTTAAGTCGTTGCCATTGCCAATGTGCAGTTTTAGCTGTTTTTTTTGTTTTTTAATTTGTTTTATTTCTTAATGTTGTGAGTTATTTATTTTTTAGGTTTTATGGTGCTTCAAGATGCAGCACTCATTAGCCAATTTTGGTGGCGTTCAGTGCATCGAAGCGCATTTGAAAGGCCAACAAAATCATCTTTGTTATTTAAAAGGAGTATTTCATATCGTTTTTGGCTAATTACAAGGCTGTACACAGCAACGAATCTTTAAATACCAATGAGGGAATGTTTAATTATTCATATTTAGGGCAAAGTTTGTTCTTTTTCGGAGTTTAGCATTTAATTTTCAAAGTTAAAATATGTAATTTCAGATTGTCAGTATTTACTTAATTGAATAAAACATTAAACAGCAGACAATAAAGGGGAAAAAAACTCATAAATAAAACAATCTTTGGCATCTCAATCGAGTTAACGACTCCGCTTCTCATATGGTGACTGAATGATTGACATTGATTGTCAGACCCGGTGCTAAATAGAAGCATTACCAAACTGAAATAACACAGAAATCGAAGACATCTGCAAACTGAAGCTCACACGATGATGTTTCATACGAAATGAACTGCAATGGATTGTCATGCTATGCTATTTCACAAATAATTAAGTAATTCTTGCTTTAATTAAATATAGCTAACAAGAGTGCCACAGAAATACCTCTGAAGGTTGATCCAAAAATCCGAAACAAAAGAAAAGCCAAGCATGAGAACCAAGTGCATTTTAATTACACACGGAATTATGGTTATTATATTTATATATGTATTTATAACAAAAAACACACATGAGCCGTGGCAAAAAAAGTCGACAGCCATCAAGAGTATGGTGGCACTTGTGTAATACTCAAACCACGCCCACTTTAATGGGAAAATGAATTAAAAAAAATAAACAACAACTAAGAACTCTCAACTTGTACTGATTTCATCCCTGAGACGTGCATGGAGTATCTAGTACTTATATTCTCATCTTGATCGACGCTTTTAATATGTCTGCCATGTACATTTTCGCCAAGTTTTAATATCCCTTTTCGCAATATCGATGGAGGGTATAAAAAGTTTTGGCAACGATAATAAAATCACATTTAAGTTTGACGATAAGTTGTGGCCATTAGCCACTGAGTTTGGCGCGCTGTCATTGCAAGTTAAATGCTTTAGATTTTCAATTTCCTTTTAGCTTGTTTTGCCCAGTTTAGCCAGTCTTTGCCAAGTTATGGAACTAACTCTGACTCAAATGCATGGCGCAAATGCCATCGATAGGACTCAGCAATCGGCTTGGAAACTCAGTTGGGGGCTTGTCATTATCTGATTTTGATATATGGCAGCTGGATGTGGACTTGGACCCACCCAAGAGATCGTTAATTACGCGACAACTGAGGTTTAAGAGGAAGAAAGTTTACTGGATTAAAAGGATGAGATAAGGTGGCTGACTAACTGTAGAGAACAACAACAGCTACTAGGAATTATCTATTTAAACATTCATTTATTAATAATTTAGTGAAAATAAGTTCATGTATTAAAGCTTAAATAACTATCTTATTTATTTATTATAGACTTTTTAGTTGCTTATTTTACTGTTAGCATAAAATGGATGAAGTTTTGAGCAGGAATGAATTGTGTTGCCACTCTGGAAAACATCGAGATCAACAAGAACGTCACAAAGTATCTATGCAACTACAAAAAGAAAACAAGGTAAACAAGTCAACGCAGTTTTATGGCTCAATCGCTCAAGACACCGGTATGAGATTTCGCAATCGCTTTTAGTAACAGCAGGAGAATGTCGTGATTTCCTTTAGGTTGCTAAATAAAAACAAACAAGGATAAATGATGTGAAAAGGCAGCAGTCGACGTAGAGAACAGAGAGCAATCACCCTGAAACAGCAGGATGATGGAAACTCCGAGATAGTTGCTCACAACTCCGGAGTCCGGACACTGAAGTCGCCCTCATCCGAGTAGAAGTCGCGTATGTGCGTTAAATTGATTAAATGTTGAACTGGAATATGCAAATGCAGCCGACACTCAAGGGGATGTGGGCGTGGCTGCATTACTGGGCGGTGCTGAAATGTGATTTATGTTAGGTGCAAACTTTTGCACAACTTTTTGGGTGCAATGAACAGAAGTGCAGCGATTCAAGACGCTGCCAGTGACGACAAAGAAGGCGGAAGTTAAAAATTACTGGAAAAAAATGTACTTAATTTGTCTGGAAAAAAGCCAAGAGGGCGAAAATATCCATTAGAAGAATGTTTTTCACTTAGAAATACCCTGTACATGTAATTTTACTTCAAAAAGTAAGCATTTTAAAGTAAAAAGTAATATTAAAGAAATGTCACTAATAATAAAATAAATTTTAATTTAATAAATTAAATTTTAATATAAGTAACATTTACATTTTCAGTTCACTTTGAACTTTATTAGTAACTTTAATGTATTCTCTAATACGAGTTATTTAATTGCTATTAGGTCAACTCCTTAATGTCTCATCAAATCTTCGATTTACATTCTAGTTTCTTAGTACATTTTAAGTTTTTCCCAGAATTAGTGAATGTAGCTTCTTGCTACTTGTGTCTAGCTTGAAAACAAGAAATAAAAACAAACATTCAACCCATTTGTAAAAGGCAATCAGCCACTCCTCACAAAAATATGCAAATCACCTGGCGCATCTGGACGAGGCTTTGATTTCAACCAAATCTCACACCAGACTGCAGCAAAACCAAAACTGAAACCGAAACCAAAACCAAAACTAAATCCAAATTCAAAGCCAACAAGTAGAAAAGGCTACAGTCGATCGAGCCGACTGTAAAAAGACCCATGTACTCCCATGGTGATTCATTATTCAATTTGAATTCAAATTTTCGAGATGAAATTTAAAATTTTTAATTTTATAGCAGCTGTTTCTTTACATTTAAATTTAAAAGGAAGATGAAGATTAACAATTAAATTAACTATCAGTTGCACCACGCGCCACTTTCAAGAATTCTCCGATAATCGGCATTTACATTTTATTCGTACAAACACACATTCGTTTGAAATTATATGTATGCATCAAAGACCTGCAACGAGTATAAAAATTTAGGTATACTCGAACGCTTACTCGTGATCGTTTTGTTCGAACAAATAGCATACCCGATCGTTTGGTGCTGCGTACCGCGGGCATGTTAACACTCGTTTGCCTCGAGTATATGCTCCGAGTATTTTGCCGTTACTACAACATGATTTTAAGCAGGCCCCAAGCAGCCAAACTATAATATTTTTTGCATAAAATATTCTCAGCGGTAGTACTAGACCAAATGGGTTGACGGCATGAGAAGGACGTACTTTAAATACATTTATATTTAATAATAAATGAAATTCTGTTTTAAATATTTTGGTCAGGCTTTAAGAATTCAAATATGACAATTGTAGTAATCAGCATTACAATTGTAATTTGGAAACCCTTTGTAACGCTCAACAGATAAACATACATGGGCTGACCTTTTGGAAATTCCCTTATTTGGCCTGAGTTTTGTAAAAGGGGTTGTTTTGCATTTAGCATAATATTTGCAGGGGGTAGGAGCTCTTCCGTTTTGGTTTTTTATGCCTTAAAAAAAATGTAAGCGAAATGCGTAAGGCATGCCAAACATATCAATACTTGCTCACACTAATACACACAAACAAAGGCAAGTCTCGAGATTGTTGCGAGTGCCATCAGTGTGTCTCTCTAAATTGTTTTCCGCCAGATCTAGCTTTTACTTATGTGTACATGGGAAAATCAATGCACATATATTACCATTCTTCTTTTATTTTTAGTATATATGCACTGTGGGTTTTTAATTTTATTAATAATAAAAGATGAAGAAACATATATGTTCCAAACATTTTCTTATTGTTATTCATTTTGAGATGGTAGCCATTTCATGCAGAATCCAGCTGGACTGGCGCATTTGGTACTAATAAATGACAACACTGCGAACGTCACGCAACGTAAGCGAACCAACGAACAGGCGAGAAAATTCAAACGTTTGTACTGAAAAAACGATCAGGACAGGTTGCGTTCGTATACTCGTTGGAATACTCCGTTTGCCAATCGAACGATCAGCCAACCGGATCAGCCAACGATCAGCAGACGATCTATGGGGCTGATCGTCTCGAAGGTTTGAAAACGGACAACTGATCGTTGTGATTCGAACCATTTTCGGACAGCCCGTTGAATTACTTCGTTACCCGATCGTTTGATGAAAAGTTCGAATTCACTCGAGTACACTCGTTGCAGGTCTCTGGCATGCATGATGTATGTATGTATGTGTGTATTCGGCGCGGCCAGCGTCTGCCGGCAGCGCCGCCGCCACCGCGTCTGCCGGCAGCCTTGTCGCCACACAAGCATCGAAAACGCGTTCGAACATGTGTTTGTATGTTTCGTCTCGCTCTCGCGCGTAAGTGATATTGCAGTTAAATAACAAACTTTGTAACGCAGTAGCTCTTTTGTTAAAAGTAGTATGATGATGGCACTTTCAGAATAGTTTGATTTTATATGTCTCTATACTTATGTTGAATTACAACACCCTACTATATGACTAAATGCCTTAAACATGGCATTAAAGTGAAAACGTTTGGTTAACTCTCAGGAGAAAAGGGGGCGTGGCAGCTCAAAATTTTTAATGGCATTGCATTAAGGATGTCTCCTAGCAACCTGTTTACCAGAAATGGTGTTCCTAAGTGCCACAGTTACTGAGTTATTGGCCTAAAAGTAAACTTTTTCGAGGTGTGTCTGGTTTTTTGCTCATTGCGGGGGCGGTAAGGGGCGTGGCAACAATTTGAAATAAACTTGATCTGCTCGCGAAGATAAACGGACTTTCATTCAAAATTTGGTGTCTCTAGCTTTTGCTGAGTTTAAAAGATCCAGGTGTTCATACGGACGGACAGACAGACAGACGGACAGACCGATATTGCTATATCGACTCGGCTGTTGATGCTGATCTAGAATATATATACTTTGTGGGGTCGGCCATGCCTCCTTCTGCCTGTTACGCACACGACAAAGCTTCGACGAACCTAATAGAGCCCCCTATACCTCTCTTTTTAGAGTACGAGGTCTAAAAACCAAAAACCACAAGCACTCAAAGACTAAAGCAACAACAATAGTAGGAGTATCTTTTGTATCGCTTTTGGCAATAAACGCGTCAATTACATGGCTAGCTATTCTAATTCACTCATTTTTAAAACAAAAGGTGCAGCCTTCAGCATTGCAGTGCATTTTATTTGGGGTTTCTAATCCATACCAGTAACAACAACAATAACAAGTAAGAAAGGCTACAGTCGATCGAGCCGACTGTAAAAGACCCCGTACTCCCATAGAAGTGCGCAATTGTATTCAATTTAAATTTAAATTTTTGAATGAAATTTACAAATTTTAATTTTATATGTACATTTTGAATTGAAATTAAAAAAAATTAAATTAACAATTCGCATTGCCGCAACTCTATCAGTTGC
Source organism: Drosophila arawakana (assembly GCA_018151165.1). Taxonomy (NCBI): domain Eukaryota; kingdom Metazoa; phylum Arthropoda; class Insecta; order Diptera; family Drosophilidae; genus Drosophila; species Drosophila arawakana. Next base: position 63,952 of record JAECWX010000177.1, on the reverse strand, counting down.
ACCACGCGCCACTTTCAAGAATTCTCCGATAGCATTTACATATTATTCATACAAACACACATTCGTTTGAAATTATATGTATGCATGTATGTATGTATGTGTGTATTCGGCGCGGCCAGCGTCTGCCGGCAGCGCTGTCGCCACAGCGTCTGCCGGCAGCGCTGTCGCCACACAAGCATCGAAAACGTTCGAACATGTGTTTGTATGTTTCTGTCTCGCTCTCGCGCGTAAGTGATATTGCAGTTAAATAACAAACTTTGGAACGCAGTAGCTCTTTTGTTAAAGTTAGTATGTTGATGCCCCTTTCAGAATAGTTTGATTTTATATGTCTCTATACGAATGTTGAATTACAACACTCTACTATATGAATAAATGCCTTAAACATGGCATTAAAGTGAAAACGTTTGGTTAACTCTCAGGAGAAAAGGGGGGCGTGGCAGCTCAAAATTTTTAATGGCATTGCATTAAGGGTGTCACTGGCAACCTGTTTACCAGAAATGGTGTTCCTAAGTGCCATAGTTACTGAGTTATTGGCCTAAAAGTAAATTTTTTCGAGATGTGTCTGGTTTTTTGCTCATTGCGGGGGCGGTAAGGGGGCGTGGCAACAATTTGAAATAAACTTGATCTGCTCGCGAAGATAACGGACTTTCATTTCAAATTTGGTGTCTCTAGCTTTTGTAGTTTAAAAGATCCAGGTGTTCATACGGACGGACAGACAGACAGACAGACAGACAGACAGACAGACAGACAGACGGACAGACGGACAGACGGACATTGCTATATCGACTCGGCTGTTGATGCTGATCTAGAATATATATACTTTATGGGGTCGGCCACGCCTCCTTCTGCCTGTTACGCACATTTCGCTTCTGACAAACCCAGTGGAGCCCCTATACTCTTTTTTTCCAGAGTACGGGGTCTAAAAACAGAAGATCAAAAGCAGCAAACACCAAAAACAACAATGAATAGGTGATTGCGCCTAAATGATTGCACAATGGCATCTGTAAGGAACAATGATTGAAGAAATCGAAAAATCCGCAGCATTTAAAGACGAGTTCGCTAACGACTGCTCCAAATACCTAAATTACGTAAACTGGGGTGCATTATAGTTAAGCTTGTTTGTTCACTTCACATATTAATGCTCTTAGAACATATAAAAAACAAAAGACAATAAAAAGACATTTAATCGACAAACTTAAAAAATAAAGTTTTGTATGAATTTTAATTGTAGATTCGACAACTATTCAAATTTTTGAGTACATGCTGTACACTAATCTACACTAATGTCATGCATATTAAAACAGGGTGTTTGCACATTTTTAAATGCCGGTGACTGGCGGTGGACCCAGATGCAGAATTTTTGTCTATTCTTTTAAATGTTAATTTGTGCAGCGCCGCAACGATTCAATAACCAATAATAACAACAGGCAGCAGCAACAACAACAGCAACAACAACAAAAACAACGTCAGGTTTTAAGATGTCATCAGCAACATATTTTAGCCAAATTTCGTTGCGATTTTTATTTGTTATTGGCACAACAGCTGGAGCAGTTTTAGCCGTTTTGCTTCCGTTTTTAGCCTTAAGTACGTCAGCGATTATTAATTATGTGACCACGTTGAAGTTGATGCCAAGGTTCTTCGGGGGACTTCGTCCAGGGATCTTTCTGCTGGACTTTTGGCAAATGATGAAATTTGAGGAACTGGCGAACGGCAGCAGCAGCAATGTTGTCAGCGGTGCTTCCAAAGTTTTCGAGGGCAACAAAAGTTGCCCAAGTGGGAAATCATGTCAAGGATTTGTACTTTGTTTTGTACTTAAAACGTTTATTGTGTACGCGAAAAAGCTTATATAAAACAGCATTTGCTCTAATTACATTTAAAATGAAAATGTCTTTCGGAGTCGCAAGCTACTACGGATTGCACTCCAGAGCAACTTCAAGTGATGCTCCAAGAAATTTCGTTACTGAGGCACTTAACTCGACCCGTCTCGGGTGCCGGAATCGGATCGCATCGGATCGTATCCGACCTGGGGGGACTGAAGCTCTTTGAGATTTTGTTCGGGTTGAGTGTGTAATTTACAAATTCCCATTGTTAACGGGTATTATGTTGTTATGACAGTTTGACAGCCAGTTAGTTTTCATGTTCAATACCAAAAACATTCAAGTACCACGGAAATCAAAGCTCAAAACACTAAGCGGGGAGCAGAGTATTGTTTCGAATGATACCCTGTAAGCACTAAAAGTAGATTAAAACTGTTGCAAATATGCACTTCTATGCTAGCTCTAGTTAAAAGTGTATGAAGAGTCTTTTCCTCACTCCGCTCTACAAAATCAGCGACATAAAAACTGTATTCACTTCATCTTTTACAAGTTTGCTACAATAAGTGCGTATAGTCTTCGGCAGGCCAACTCTGCACCAATTCATAATCGTTTTGAAATCAAAAGCTAAACAACCACACACACTCACAGTCGCTTCGTAAGTGGGCAATAAAATTATAACAGCCACAAAAATCAGTAATCAAAAATAGATTGCTTTTAATTGTTATTTAATCTTTGCTTGTCTTTGGTGAATCAAATTCGTTCCGTTTCGGTTTATTTTATTTTTGTTTCGTTTCGTTTTTGCCCAAGATTCCAAGGTTAATTGGTATTTGAAGAAGTTGCTGTTTGGATACATGTGTTGTATGTTGTACATACGCACGTGAAAATTTAACACAAGGAAGTGCAGGTATATGATTTTGAGAAGATTGCGGAACAAACGGAATGGAACGGAGCGAAGCGAAGAACGACATGACAAAACTACATTCCAGGCAATAGATAAGTTATGATTTTTAGCATGAACCTCACGTCATAGATTGAATTTTTGGCATCAAACATGGAGAGCATGTCAGTCGAAGTGTGTGTGTGTGTGTCATGCTGTGCGGGGGAGAGTTCCTCAGTGTACCTCTCTCACGTGTCCACGTACACGGCTTGTGCAATTCTCACTCACCAGGTTTTGTCACGTTTCGGCTGAAACTTGTTGGGGCTTCTCAATGTTCTGGGGATCTGCAGCTTTCTCAAGGGCAGCCCGCCCAGCAGCACAACAAACTATAGTCAAGCACTCATCTGACATTCAGAGTGACATTTTCTAGGGTGAGGAAGGGAATGAGGCCAAAAGATGCCGTTTCATTTGCACTCAGTTGCGCCCGAGGGCCAGAATCGAAAGGCATCATAAAATTTAAATATCAAATTTTGGGCATTTAATGAAGTCGTTGCAGGCGTTTCTGCGAAGTCTTCAAGTAAAAACATTTAACAACAAACTACTAGCATCTTGTTATACATCCGCCAAACTACAACTGGCTCCAATGATCATCGTGGGTTCGTTTATTAACTCGTCATTCAATCATCATCATTATCATCAACATCGTCATCAGTATCACCAATTGTTTCAACTGCTGTGGCTGTTGCTGTTGCTGTTGCTGTTGCCGTTGCTGCTGCTGTCGATGATCTGCAACATTTTTCACCTGAGCTCACAGCAAGAGCATAACACTCTCCCTCTCTCGTTTTGTGTTGAGTCATTCTTAATGAGAGTCTAAAAGAGTCACTGAGAGAGTAAGAGTGAGAGAGTGAGAGAGATATACCAAATGCTGCCTTTAAGAAGATGATCTAGAAGTTCAGTGCTGTGAACCTGCCTCAATTGTTGTAACTACACAGCTCTTTTGTTACTTTTCGGTGCAGTTGGCAACGCGAAAACCGTCGATCGACTGCCGCCTCTGCCTCTGCCACTGTCGCTGCCTCAGTCTCTGTCTCTGCCGCGGTCGTTGACGACGAGCATCGCCAACTGCTGCGACTGCGCGTTGATTATAAAAAGCAAGCGCATCTCCATTGTCTAACCTAATTCAAAACGTGTACTTTTGCGCGGTACTTGTGCTGTCTGGCATAGGAAATAAAAAACTAAAAAAAACAATTACACATTAAAATCGACAGATCGGAATAAACTGGTTTAGTTGGGAGTGAGAAGCGATCAATTTGTATTGCTAGTGCTCCAAAAAGGACACTTAAAGTGCGAATACGTATGTGTGTAATACATGTGAACAATCATAAAATATAAACAAATACAAGGAGTTAATATTAAGTCAAATACGAAATAATGCAACATAAATTAATAACCATTTAAAATTTTTTTTACTATCACTTTAGCACCAGTTTATAAATCGTTACTTAACAAAGTGGAATTAAATAAACACCATTTTAAAAATATATTCAACAAAATGATGTCCTTCAAGTCGATTGTATTGCTTGTGAGTATAAACCAACCATATTACCATATGGCAAATAAATCTAAGAATTGTTAATTGGAAGTAAACTCTATTTAAAGTGATGGGAACAGTGTTTATATATTATTTATTGACTATTAAATACTTTTTTTTATCTGCAACTAATGGGCAAAGATTTAGTAGCTTCAACTAGCGAATGTTCGCTCAGATTTTACTCAGAAATCCTAAGCCTACATAAATCAGCAGCAAACAAATCATTTAAGCTTTTTGACCCTCCTCTTGCCTGTTGGGAAGGCAAATTTCGAGTAAAACAAAAAAGCTCGCACAAAGGACAACAAGTTAAGCTTGTTATATGTCAAATTTGTTTATAAGCATGTTGTGTGTAGAGCACATGTCCTGGACTTCCATGGCAATTCCGGGTCTGATGGACACACGCTCTTTGAACTCCGCCCTGCGCTGTCATTTTTCTTCCGGACAATGGCAGCTTAGCTGAATTTTTAGCGTGCGGCTTTCCGCATTTCATTTTCTTTTCCTTTGCGAATAAAGTTTGAGTTTATGACATGCCAGCTAAAAGTTGAGACTGCCTCAAAAGTTAAAATATATTGTTGCTGCTTATGGATATTCCCGGAAAGCTTCAAGAATATACCTTATAAGATCAGAGTTTAGATACGGGTACAGGGCACAAGCTAGTGGGTTGCCCAACCACTTATCTACCCAACAAGCCAAACTACTTTAGTCTCTGGCAAACACACACGCACACACACTTGCAACACACAATTTGGCAACACTTGGCGTCAATGGTAACAAAAACAATTACATAACTTTTATATCGAAAGCCTTCCTGCGTGTCACTCAGCCAGTGAGCCAGAAGAGGCTCAAGCAAAAGTCCCAAATCGAACAAATTGCAAATAATCAAAGACACTTAAGATATGAGCGTAATGTATATAAGTATAAACGTTTGTTTGAAAGGCACACTCAAATAAACACCCACCCACTCAATCCCATTACGACGAGATTCAACCTCATCTGGCAACAGCTGCTCTTCAAGTACACCTAAATCAGTAGCTAAAAAGAAGGAAAAAAAAGAAACTGAAGCACTTTACAAACGTATCCAGATAATAAATTGGACACAATCATCGTTTTGGAATAGTTCCCGTCCACACATTCCCAATCTTTCGATATACTAATATTTCCAGCTTAAGTGCGCGTATGACAGCTGCGACTGATTGGTTATCATGTGTGAATACGTGGTGAAACTATATAATGATCTGATATCAGAGTACGCAAGGAAAGGTCAGCATTGGATGCTGAACTGAATACTGAGAAAAATAACTTTTAGTTAAAACGGTAATTAACTTAAATTCATTTTAGTTAAATTCTATTTAGTTCAAGTAGATTAAATTCTTAATAATATCCAATAAAGAAGTTCCTTTTAATAATATCTTTATAAACTCTTTAGTATAGTTCTTAAAGTTCAATACAAATCTGCAACTCATTGTACATTTCTATAGGGTATTATTTAAACTTTCACTTGCGCCTGTTAAAGCCAGACCATAATCCCTTTAAGGTTGAAAACGGGATAGGGTTAAGAGACTTGGTTACAAATAAAGCAGACTTAACTGCCAGAGTTGCCAAGGGAATAAAAAAGGCGTGCTAAATTGTTGGTGCGACACTCGGATACTATGTTTTACCGTCGACTGTCTGGTCTCTCTGGTCCCTTTGGTCTCTCTTGTCTGCCTGTGTGTGTTTTTTAATGTCTGGGCTGCCAAGTAGATAACTAGCAAAGGTGCTGAAGATAAGGATGGGAAACTGAATGCGAGTACTTGTAGTCTAGGTTGCCACTTGCCAGACGCGTGTAATTTGCCGCTTGTAACTTTTTGACTTTTCACAGCACTCATTTCCCTTTTACTGGTTGCCTTTAAAAAAAAACATACCGTGCCAGACACGCCCAGAAGTAGACTATGACCCGCGATGGGTACTAACCTTTGCAGATGACTTAAACTGGCTTGTAAAAACCAGATCACACAATTTCGAAAGGCAGACAAAAGCCTGCAGACAATCGTAATGCAGATGGGCTTGAAACCCACACCTAGAACTTTACACTTTAACGATCAATGGTTTAATTCGAGAGAAATATAAGAGCCACTTGACCAGCACAACTGTATCCTTTCACTTGTTTATCCATCTTTTATGGTGCATGAGAAAACAATGATGATGAAAAAGCTGCAGCCAAATTATGCAATGCAGGGCATACCCATATTAATATCGCAGTACCCAGTCCCCAGTTCCAGATACCAGATCTAGTCTCAGCTGCTCATTTTCGCACGAGAAGAAAAACGCGAAAATGATTAACGTCAAACGCACTCGCGGCTCCCAGTTCGCAGATTGAAGCTTGGAACTTGAAATGCTTTTGAATTTCAAATGACAGCGATAAAATATGCATCGTTTGATATTTGGCTGATGATTTTGTTGATGGAGCCGCTATGAAGCCACTATGCTACCCATACATATAAACGTAAATGTGCTCTGTCGAGAATCTGTGTAATTTTCCAATGGAAAACCAGCCAGGCGGCAGGCACACAGGCCAATGCCGGCTTTGATTAAACGACTGATTCTGACCATAGTCATACCACAGGCTGTTGATGACGATTGAAGTGTGAACGATTGCCCAATTGTACGCCACATGATTGCAAGGTATTTGAATACCCTGCATAAAGCGGGTCCCTTAACTGAGAACTCAAAACACTTTCACAAGTGATGAAATCTTTAATGATCTTCTGCATCACAAGTTTGAATTTAATTATGGGTAATTAAGGGGATTGCTTTATCTGCAATCATTAGTCGCAATCTAATAGTAACCAACTACTTATAATGTGCCAACAATAAAAATAATAATAATAATATAGAATCAAGCTGCGGTTTGATTGCACACAGCAAAAATATGCACAAAAACTTTTTGGTCGTTGTCTTTTCAAGATTGCAGCTGCAATTGTTTCGGCTGGGTCCATTGTCTGCGGCAATTCTAAAAACATAAAAAAAATTTAAGGAAAAAAAATTTGAAAAAAAACAAAAACAACAATTGAAGCTGATTGCGCAGATTGAAGTTTGTGGTATCGGTTTTTACGGTTTCTACAACTTTGTAGCATCTGGGTCTAGGTATGTGCGGTAATTTAATTAAATCGAAATATCAGCTGATTGTGAAAACTAGCATAGTAGCTGGCTTGCATTGCAGCATGTTCGGAAGCAGCAACAACCGCCGTTGTGGCTAATTTCCTAACGTTCAACGGGGCGTATGCACAATGAGTGCTGGCCGCCCCACGAAAGGCATTTTTAATTGCATAGCTGGCCGTAAGTGTTGCTTTGTATTTGATTCAACGGCATTCCAGCCTGCACACCAAGAGTTGCATGGAAAAAATATTAAGTTAATAAGATGGGCCTTTAAGAGAAGGCTAAAAAAAAACATTTATAAAAGCCTATAGTAAACACAGGAATTAATTAAATATGTACTTCACTTTGAGTCGATATTTAGAAGTTTATTAAGAATTTCAGTCAAGCTACAAGCACACAAGGTATTTACGTCTAAAGCACTTCATACTTGAGAGAGATCTCATTGTTGTTTGAACAAGTTTTGCCAGCCCAATAATTGGCATATTGCCATCAGCAACTACTTGAGAGATATTTGCAACACCTGATGACTGCGAGTTTAATATATAATTTGCAAATTTATAAATATTTTTATTCTTCTTCCTCTTGTTAGTAATTTGAATGCGCTGCCGCTTATTTTTAGTTTTTTTCTATTTCGTGTTTATATTGTTTTTGTTAAGCTAATTTAAAAAAAGGTTAATATCTGTATATGATCGCTAGCGGCGTAACTTTTATGAGCAGTTTTATATCGCGTTTACGGGCTTGTGACTTTTGGGCAGTAAATTCAGGTTAAATAGGGTTAATGTGGTGCATGAATTATTAAATGATAGACTAGAATTTAAGCTATGATTAAGTTAGAATATAGTAGTTCCGCTGATATCTCGGCCTCGAAATACCCTACGATATTATTATTTACTCACATTGTTTTTATATGTTTATATATGTCGATTAAATTAAGTTCTATAAAAAGTTCTCAGTTGTAAACGCTGAAAATTATAATTTATTTGTATGTTAAGTGTTTAAATACTTAATTGCTGAAATATTTAAACAGGAAGTTTAATAATGTATATATTTTACTATGATCTATAATTGCTTCCTAGTAGAATACTCCAAAATAACTTAATCAATAGACTTTTACTATAAACTCAGAAGGGTAAAGAGAAACATACTTTGTAACAGGTGTTTGAATACAAGTGATGCATTTTTTATATCTATTCGTCCCAATATTAAAACTTGTGCTTAGATACATACTTATTTTTGTGCTTTACATTTCGCAGCATAATTCAATAGATACAGGGTAATAGAAGACAATATAAGTCATTTCCCATTGCACATACTCCCAAGAAGCGGCCGTTTTTGTTGCGGTTTTTTTGCTGCCATTCACATGGCCCATTAACTTTTATTTTGGCAAATTTGCATTTCAATGCCCCAAAGTGGGGAAACAAATACAAAAGCAAAACCAACGGAAAACAACAAAAACTGCAGCGTACAAACATGCGATGAAAAGGTCAGCCAAATGTTTGTTATTTTATCGAGCGAGCGGCATCGTGTGTTGCAAGTTCCAAGTTGCAAGCTCCAAGTTTCAAGTATATGACGTACTTAGATATACTTGTATAGTGTGTTACCAATGCCATTGCACTATCTCGCATCAATATAGAGGAGAATCGCTCTGCGGTTGCACCAAAAACAAAAAAAACTTGCTTAATTGCTGGGAACTCGGTAAATTCCATAAATGTAAGAAAAGAGCTACAACACATGCTTCTACATATTTATAGAAAACAAGATATAGGCCTGGCCTAAAGCACACCATCGTAGGCGTTTGCAGAATGTTGTCTTGGGTGCCGCTCAGAAACGAGGCAAAGAAGCTTACAACTTCAAACCAATTGTGGCTTACATTTTAATAATACCTGATAAACATGCAGATCGAAAGAAAACATAGCTGCCTGGAAAATGTCATGAGAAACAATCGCTGTTTAACTACTGGAATTTAACTCACTTAAGTCACCTGCTCAATTAAATTAATTACTTTAAGTACACGCTCTGTAGCATCGCTCCCGGCTTCAGACATAGCAAAAGACATTTTTATGAAGACATTTTATTGCTAAAAAATTTAATTGTCACCATAAATCTAGTCAAACTCAGGCATTTCGAAGTGCCGCCGCTTTAAAGACCAATCGTATTTGAAGTCGTATTGTAAATATTACTTAAAGTTACCGCGCATAAATCAATTTTCCAGCCAACTTGACATTTAGCTTCAGATGCACTCAATATGCAATTGTCATAAACGTTTGCATTTTGTGTTTTATTTATTCTTTTTATTCTTTGGAGCATATAAGTACGCGTTCGAGTCTTGTGGAGTTTTGTATCGTGCCTAGAACTCGGTCGTGATCAAATGTGGACGCTGTCGAGTGGAGCTTAACTGATTTGTAGTTCTATCTTTCTTACAAACCATCTCTTACTTCAACCAAAAACTAAATCATTTCCTTAAACCTCGCAGTATTCGAATTCACATTGTTTTTTAAATATAAGCCACGATGACCGAGCTACCGAACGTGTCTATCCTACTGCCCACCTGTAATTATTTAAAACTATTTTCATTGATTTTTTTTTTTTCACCTTCAAAAAGACGCGTCGTTGACATGAAACACAATTGATTTTTGAACGTCACGCATTTAAATAATTAGTTTTAAGCGATAAATGTAAAATAAACTGATGAAGTTTACTTCCGCTGATTGGGTTGATTAATAATGGAAATGTAAAAATGTTTGTCAAGAAGTCTATAAGTTTCATTAATTTTATTTGCATTATAATCGAAAATATGTAAAATGTAAACATGATTCAGAATTGATGTGTATGATGAATTGAAATATGACAAAAATAATTAATTATGAAAAGCATATATATCAAAAACTATTACTGCTTACTACTTCTGCATAGATCTCCAAGCACCGATCTTGTCCCACTGTGCATGTCTACCAACGATTCGATTCTCCCCCTGCAACTACTGCCTACTAAGCCAAACAATGACGTAGACGATACGAAATTGAATGCGGTTTCTTGCTGATTTCAATGCAGTTAAATGCAAGGCTTTATCCATCTGAATTTGTATGTACTTGTACATCTTTATTGTGTGTTTCACCATTACCTTTTGGCTGTCGTCAAAGTGTGGTAATTTGTTAGCCGCTCTTCGACTCTGCATTTTATTTAATTTACACCCAAATTAATTTTTTTTTTTCAGTTTGTGTTTTTTTTTTGGTTTTTATTTAAGCCAAAGCAAAGAGCAGACAATTTTTGGTGCCTCTTCTTGGATTGCGGTAATTGCTTTGGTTAACATGCGAAATTGCTGCTGACATGCTTATGGCGTTTATCGAGTTTTTGGTTTGTTTTTCCTAATTTCTTGATGTTTAGGCGGCTTGAAGGTTGGGACCACCCTCATGGCAAACGCTCAAGTAATTACTAAAATTCGCTGTAGAATGTTTTTGAAAAATCTCCAAACATTGTCAGCAACTCAATATCAAATTGAAGTTCAATATTTATGTACTTGATTAATTCACTTTAATCATGCAAAACGCATCAACATATTTAGCTCTTTACATAGCACAAGTAAAATGTTTGCACCTGGTGCTAAGGCTCGAATTAATCAAGAAGCACGCGTCGTAATGCTCAATTAACAAATCAGCAAATAATTTAAAAGCGTTATGTTGCTTAATCTGCCATTGGCAGTTGCAAATGATCATTAACTTAATATTTATGTATAATATAATTAGCATTAACAATTTACTTGTAAAATCACTTTTCACTGTTGTACTGAGACTATTTCCGCAATCCACAACAAAGTTTGCATTTATTTAATTCAAATAAAATGAATTGAAATCAAATGACAGTTAGCTAATGGGGCCTGCTGACAGGTAAAAAACTTTAAACCGACCAAATTACTCAGCTTGATCGACACCTGACGGCATATGTCAATTAGCCATGTTTGGCTCAATCAAAAATATGAATTTTTGGTTTTTGTTGAGGCTATTAATTTTGAGGCAACTACAAGTCCGCCTTAATTGTCAGCTAACCTCCGCCTTTTCTTGCCCTTTAGTCCAAGTGGCTTTTAGTTTCTGGGGCCCATTCCAAATACGACTAAATTGCAGCAAGTCATCGTCAACTTTACTTTTGTGCACCTGCCCCAGAGCATCTGTTGCTGCTGCTGCTGCTGTTGTAGCTTCTACTGTTGCTGAATGTCAGTTGCGATCTTATCTTAGCTTCTATTTCTATTTGCGAACGTTCACTTTAGTCTTGTATTTTTTCTTGATTTAATTTAACCTTTTTTAGCACTCTTATAGCGTTAGAAATGCCAAGCTTTGTTTCTTTCTACCGTTACTAAAAATATTTGTAAAATGTCTTATTTGCAGAGTTTATCACTTGCTGCCATTACCGCATATGTGTACGCCCAGGTAGCACCGGGATCAAATGCGTATTTACCGCCCACCAAGAATGGATACGATTATCCGGAACCCAATAAGCCATTCGTAGGTATTAGCCACTTCCCCACAAACTCAACTTACCAAATTTTTTAACAGCAACCCAGCCAACCAGGCAGAACCCCCGGAAACGGTCCTAGACCCCCACCATCTCCTCCACGCAACATTCCTGGCCAACCTGCCGATGTAAGTAACCGCAATACCAGTTTCCATCCTAATATTAATGCACCTTTTATGTGCAACAGGATCATGTGCATGTGCCTGGAATGCCATTCGACTTTGAGTACGCTGTTCAGGACCCAGAGACGGCCAACGACTATGCCCATAAGGCCTCCAGTGACGGCGACGTGGTGACCGGAGAATATCGCGTACAGTTGCCCGACGGACGGACCCAGGTCGTTCGCTACACGGCCGATTGGAAGACCGGTTACCATGCGGACGTCAGTTATGAGGGCGAGGCTCAGTTCCCACAGGGACCAGCTGCCGGAGCCCGTGGCGGTGGCGGAGGTGCCGGTGGCTACAAGTACTAGGGATGAATGCTCGCATCGCGTTTTGGGTTACATTTGTGTGATGTCATTTTTTTGTTGTGAATTCCATTTGAAATGTCTAAGCTTAATGGTCTACCATTAAAAATTATTGATAAATTTGTACAAAACGGTTTTCTTGATTACTTGGTGTCCAAAAGCTCAAGCAGTTCGCTTTAGAAAACTCATGAACCTTGTCAAAAAGTTCAGTGCCAGGCAAAAGAGCTTTATGTGGCTAGGGTTGCAACCCGAGTCGGAAGTCATCTGTCAAAATCGCTAATAGAGGCCAACAGGTGGCGCTCAACTGTCAGAAGGCAGCGCATATGGCAGACGTCAACAAGGCCAATGCGCAGCTGCACGCGCATGTAAACAAACACCTGTGGAGCTTTCGTGGATGTAAACAAATCAACTGCGCAGTCGCTTCAAGTGTCAACGCAGGCGCAGAGCGGCGTGAGAGCAGTGCCGCGTACGTCAAACGTGTGTGGGCTGTAGTCGTCTCGCTCGCACCCAGGGGGATCAAGCGATGAAATCATCGCTGACACAGAAACGTCAAAGAAACATCAAACCAGCTAACGACAGTATACAGAGAAAAGTTTTTGCAGGCCTCCAGAATTTTCACACGAAAACGAAACGTGCAACGGAGTCGATAAGCGAAAGAAAAGCGTTTTAAAGTCGAAAAATCGCGGAAAATTTACAGAAAACATGCAACGTGTGAGAAAAGTGTAAAAAATTAGGTGTTTAATTGCGAAATGGTTGTGTGTTTGGCGTGAATGTGAGGCAAATGCCTTAACCTAGTGGACTAACGGTATGTCCAAGTGTGTGATAGTACAGAAAATTGGGCTACAATTTAATTAGGCCGGATTAGATATATGTCGCGGCCCAGATCAACGCTGCCAGTACAGCATTATGGCGAGACCAATTTGGGCCTGGAGGCGTCTCTGCCTAAGCCTTCTATTTGTGTTCATCTATTGTGCGCCTGGTGTCAATCTACTGCCTGGCGAAAATATCAACTACAATCTGTGAGTTCGCAATTTTCGTTGGTCGGGACCCATCGAATCATTAATTTTGATCTTCTCCCAACCAAAACACAGCGTGCACTCCTGGGCGGACAAGCTGGGCTTGGAGCTCTTTACTCTGGGCGATGTTATCACCAGGCGCAAGGAGGTGCAAGAAGTAAGTTACCTTATTGATTTTTCCCACTTCCCTCCCATTGCTTTTTGTTGACGTTTCTCGACGTCAACGTCGATGTCGACGTTGGCGTTAACGTTGACGTTGACGTTGGAGCTGACGCTAGCGCTTACGCTAACGCTAACTTTTACGCTGTCGTTCTCGCTGACGTCGACTGCGAGAGCAGCAGCGACGCCGTATTTGGGTTAAAAGCTGGCTGAGTAGGCAATTATATATATACAAAAATTGTTTGAAGCACCCGGCATGGCTCACAACACCCCCTTTCACCTAGACCCCTGCTGGTCAAACAAGTCGTTGTCTCTTATATGAGGTCAGTAGCTGCTGCTGCGTTGGACTCCTAATAAAATTGGCAAGCAGACGCCAAGATAAATGAGGCTCATAATATGTACATACATATAAGTACAACAAAATAAGGAACATGCTCGACCACTCGACTAAAATATACCCGTAGCTCGTATTCTTTATTTCGAATCTTAAAATCAAAACTTTTTTTATTGGATCCTGATGCTGAGTTAACTTAAATATTTGATAATACTAAATATTTACAGAGCTTCAAAGAAGCGAAAGTGGTGCCCAGACAAGGTGGAGTAATTGTCGATATCATGGCCAAAGAAATAGAAATGATGATGGATCTCAAAGTCAGTGCCGTGCGGGTAAGATATTATCTTATACAAACTCTTATATTCACCACTAAACATAATCTTTTATTTAGCGAATAATGGATACTGCTGAGAACACGGCGCTGTCACATCAAAATGATATGGCAGACAAAATGTTTTCCTACTATAATGCCAAAGAGATGGCGGAACCGAATGAACCAACGCCACCACCTCCCACAACACCTCCGGATATGGATGATCAGATTGGCGAGCCACTCATCTATGTTCCGCCCAAGGTGTTGGTTTTAGAACCTAGACCAGAATTTCACAATGCATCGGTCAATTTTAGCGTCAGTTCAGTTCACGTGCCAGTGAATGTGTATGATCGAGGTTTGAACCATAATTTCAATCATAACAATTACTTATCATTCTCTCTTTCTCTCTGTCTATCTATCTACACTGTAACTGTTTCTCTTTTTATTAAGCACACTTCGACTCTGTGTCATCTATGTAATAGCTTCTAAGCCAGAGCACATATCGCGTTATCAGAATATAACATATCCATATCCTATAGATGTCTAAACGTAGTCTTGCTAATCTGTCTCAATCACTGCATATTAATTAGTTACAGAGTTACTAATAACTTTAATTAACAAATTGTTGACGTTTGTCGTGTGCTGAGTCTTCATTTTAATTTGCAATTTCCAAACGCTTTTAACAATCGCGTACACATCTCAGCAAGCAATTTCACGCAGCATTCAGCGAATGAATCAAAAGTTGTGATCAGTGGCACATTTAAAAGAGAAAAAAGAAAAAGACTGAAGTGTTTTTTGTCTGCTCAGTAATAATTTGTTTAAACTATGTCCTTCAAAAAGTCCTTTAAATTTCACCAGTCACTTGAAAATAGTTTGATTTTTATAAACACTCTTTTTGTTGCCCAATTCGCTGAGTGTGCGGATCGTTTCATTGCTGGGAGTGTTTGTGAAGCGCTGTGAATGATTTGTTCAACACACGGAATGCTTTGCCAAAAACCGTACAACACCCAACCAAGCCACGTTTACACTCGACCAACACGTCCACAACATTGCCTAAGAAGCACACATATTACATATACACAACAATCGCACTGCCTTGTGCTCTGTTTGAAGCGCCTGTTCATAAAAAATCTCTAATACTTTTCTGAGAGACACTTAAGTCTTTAGGTCTTAGCTTGCATCCCCCCAAATGAGATAGTTAAAACTAATGAGATTATTACATACAAATTTTTCCCATTTCTTTAACAAATATGAATTGAATGACATTGAAATCGAATCGCCATAAACAACATAAATACAAACACACAGCATCGGATGTAATAAAGGCGATTCAATGGTCGGAGAATTTGGATCAAATATTTCGTGATAATTACAAAAACGATCCAAGTTTGTCGTGGCAATTTTTTGGCAGTTCGACAGGCTTTATGCGTCAATTCCCTGCATCAAAATGGAAGAAGGACGTGCCGGTTGATCTATATGATTGCCGTTTACGCTCTTGGTACATGGAGGCAGCGACAAGCCCAAAGGATATTGTTATCCTAATGGATACATCCGGTTCTATGTTGGGACAGAGGCTAGATATCGCAAAGCATGTTGTCAATACAATACTCGATACGTTAGGTACAAATGACTTTGTGAACATCTTAACCTTTGATAAGGAAGTCAAGCCAATTGTCGGATGTTTCGAGGAGACACTAATTCAAGTATATACAATATTTATTTGATTATTATTTATATTCAAATTATTAATCTAATTTTTCCCTTACAAAAACAAAAAAAAAAAAAACCAACTCCAAAATCCCCATAAACAAAACACAAATTGGACAAACAACAACAAAAAAAACAAAAATCGTTACGCATCTTTGAAATTCATCCAGGCAAATTTGGGCAACATACGAGAACTGAAAGAAGGGATTGAATCGATTAAACCCACTTCGATTGCCAATTATACCGCCGCACTGACAAGAGCATTCGAAATACTGGAAGAGACGAAGATTAATTCGCGCGGAGCGCAATGCAATCAGGCTATTATGATAATTGGTGATGGGGCACCTGAAAACAATCATGAGGTCTTCCAGTTATACAATTGGCGTGATCCGCCCTATAGGCCGGTGCGTGTGTTCACCTATTTGATTGGCAAAGAGGTGGCGAATTGGGATGATATACGGTGGATGGCATGCGAGAATCAGGGCTATTATGTGCATCTCAGTGATACCGCTGAGGTACGCGAAATGGTTTTAAATTATATACCGGTTATGGCTAGACCACTAGTTTTGGGTAGGCATGATCATCCGGTTATATGGACGCAGGTTTATGCTGACCTTGAGGTGGGTACTTTCTCTAGGACCACGAAACCATAACAAAAACCCAACAATCATTTAATGCCATCATTTAGGATACAAAACTCTCTGACCACTTGTGGGAGATCAAGCAGTGCGATGAACAAAAAGATGACATCGTGGAATACAAGCGAGTAAAAGATAAATTTTTGGAACCCAGCGAAACGCACAGGCGTATATATCGACGCATGAAGGAGGTCAGTTGTTAGCTTGTACTTTCATCAATAAATGAGAATTATTTTATTATAGATTAAACTACATGTATAACTTTTAAAGCAATTATATTTTAATTATATAATTTTACTGAGCAAACAATTATTTTCATTTGTTGCAAGAAATTTATTTATATTACTTATTATTGTTACACAAAACAATGCTGTATTTCCATTGCTGGATTAGCCTTATTTTTCAGTTAAACTAAGTCACTAAGAATCTTTGTGGTCCGTAAAAATACATTTTTCTTAAGTCTATATTAAAATAAATTTGAGTTTAAGATGTTTTTAAAATGTGTCCCCCGTGTTTACAAGCTAGTATTGTTAACCACAAAAATATTACTTTAATTAAACTATTTTTCTTTCTTTAGACGTGGAACCAACCTGTAGACTCCAGTGTCTACCAATTCATGACCACCGTATCAATGCCAATTTACGACCGACGCGAAAATGCGGTAAGTCAGGTTCAAAGAATCACACGTGCCCGGGCACGAAATTTATTGAAAACAATACCAAATACCAAAAGTTCGCACTGCCAAATCAATTCTTAGCGAAAATCTTAAAACGACTTTCCGACGTCGCACCAGCGCAGACAACGTAATGATCATTATGCTCCCACCACCATAAAACCAATCAAAAACAAATATGTATACATCAACAAAAATATATATAAACAAATCAAAACCGTACCCAGACAAACAAAATTTCAATATATCAATATATAAATACTCACCATGTAATACTACTATATTAATATTTTATGCGTTATATATATATAACACACAACAACTACTACTACTACTACTACCAAAACTATACACAACTATACCACAGAATATCACCGAAGAAGTTTTAATAAATGAAGCACTCTGGGAATTGCAAACACGTGAGGTACAAACTATAATGCCAAATTCTAACAAAGCTACAAAATTCTAATCAAAATTTGAGTAACATAAAAGTTAATTTACTGCTCTTAAGCAGAAGTTTTATATATCCTTATTAATTGCATATATCGTATTGAATTCAATATCTTATCAATAATATATGGTATACATATATGTATGTATATATAACATATATGTATAAAACTAAAGTAAACAATTTGTTATACTTTGCGCTACATTACATGCATACCTATTCCATATTTAACCGATATACCTACTTACTTATGTAACTAACTATACCTACTCGTATATAACTCTAGCTAACATGGTCTAGGATCATGCTGTTTTATTAGCTACTTTTTGACATTATAGTTGACCACGTACTCGTACTCGGTACAATCAACAAAATACCCATTTATAATAATCAAAAAAAAAAAAAAAAAAAAACAACAAAACAAAAGAATTGAAAAATATTAAATTCGATTTGTAAAGTATTTACTATAAACTACATAATTATATATAGCATACATATATAATTTTCTTTCTATAATTCGTAAAAGTAACATTAAATATAGCTATGCCTAGTTACTTACAAACCGTAAAAGTATATAGAACATTTTATCTAGCATTTTGTGTAGTTCAATTTAACATTTGTTGTTTTACGTAAGAAACAAAACAAAATCAAAATAATAATAATACTAAAGCCGACCATTGAGCTAAAACGCGTGGCATTGAGCCAACAAACACTTGATTGAATACCCAAAAGAAAACTGTCAATCAATGTGAAGGACAGTACTTACAGATGTACAATGAATTGATAACTTAAGATAGTGCTGAGGCCCTATAGAGCACCTAAAACAACAAGAACAACAGAAAACAAAAACAACAACAAAAACAACAACAACACCAACAGCTACAAAAACAACAACAGAAATATAAACCCAACCACACAATCAAGTCAACAATGTATACTTGAAGCTGCAACAAATACACCTAATTAGGAACCAATAATTAAGTTTTTATACCCTTCATAAGATCTGCCCAAAGGACGGTATTTACAATTACTTGCTAGGCGGGCACCTTAGTTCCAGCTTAGTTTAATAAGCCCATTTAGAATACACTTAATGCCATACATACATATCTAAACTGCTTGCTGCTACGCCTCCAGGTGTGGTACACCCAATTCGCTTTAGATTATAGACATTTATTTATTAAAAACTACCACTACAAATTCACAGCTCATTAATCTAACGACCGATATAAATCCGGCAGCGAAAATAAACCTTCAAGTTGTGAGTAAATTGATTATAAATCTAAGCAACAACAACTGCAACCAAAAAAAAAAAAAAAAGAAAATGAACTCAATTTTAAACTAATTACGATTAACAAATTAAATTATTTAAAATTCAATTTTTCATTTGTTTCGATCAAAGTGTGTGCCGCATGTTATTTTTGTTTAAAATAACAACTAAATAAAAATAAAAATTCACTTGTTTCGCTTTCAAGTTAAGCACCTTCTAAAGTTTTTTCTTTTCTCACCTCACTCACAATTAATTTTATTTTCATTTGGAGTCCCATTATCATATTCATTGCATTTTCGTTTTTACTTGCCTTTAAGCTAATATCCGGAAACTGCTTGATATTGAACATTTTGTACATCTAATTCTTATCGAACGACGTAGATCAAATCTCTGCATCTCTTTGTAAAGCTTCAGGCAATCGCTACTAACGGGCACCCACTGTATTATTTTCTAAGGAAACTGTAACTGTAATCTATATCTGTAACTGCAAATACCTTACTAACTGTCTATTTGAACTGCCATTTACTTACAATTTCTACATTCGTCTCTGCAACTGGTAACACTCACTCTTAAGTGAACAACTATGAACCAAATAAATGCCTTTAATCAATCTTTCTCAGCTAGTTGACACTACGTACTCGCCACACACACACACACGCACACCTTACACTGTGTATACCACACACCGCACACTCTACACTGCCAACTGTCACTGTGTGAAGGGTATAAAAACTGTGCTAAAAGATAAAACAAGAAATACTTAAGTGCTACATAACGAACACACACACTCGATACAACACCAGTCAAACCCAAACTGTTCTTTTAAAATATCTGATTTAATTATTTCTTATGCAGAATTTCTTTTAGCTTTTTCTACTTTTTAATATGAAGCCTTTTCACTTTCTAATTTCAATTCTTCAATTTAAGCGAAATTGTAAATGAAACTCTTTTTAAATTTATACATTTATTTTTTATATTTATTTCCTTTGTTGAAACTAAGCTACTTCGGTAGTAAAGTCACTTAACGCTCTCATACGCTCTTAGTACTACTCTGCCAGCCATGTAATTAGCTAAAAAACTTTGAATAAAAAAAAAAACGAAAAAAAACATAATTTAAAATTCAATTTGCTTAAATTTGTTTGATTAAAATAAGTACAACTGAAATCAGCTCTCTTTACTGTATTTGTAAGTTCTTGCGTAGTAAAAACAAATGCTTCTCATAATATTCGTATTTGCATTATAAATAATTTTCTGGTTTCTATTTTTCAAATTTATGTTTAACGCCATTCAGTGTAAGCCAAATGACAATTATGTTTTGTAATAGCAATGCCATTTCAACTTCAAAATAAATTTCATTTTCAGTATTCAGTTCTAACATGCCAGCAAATATAATTATCTGTACTCGTACTTGTATTTGTATTTGTATTTGTGCTAAAAAAAACTAAAATACATATCAGATTGAAACTTGTGTATTTTGTTCCGATTAATCGAAAACTTTAAAAACCTCTTGTTTAATCTCTCTTAAACTCTCTGCTTGTGTACAGACAAGAATCGCAAATATACTGGGCGTAGCTGGCACTGATGTTCCCATAAGTGAAATAAAAAGTTGCTATCGCCGTTTATGGTAAGTTTTCCCAACCGATTGTTCCGTTAAAAGTACATATATAATTTCTTTGGTGTCTCCTTAGCTCGGCGTGAATGGCTATGCGTTTATAGTAACCAACAATGGTTATATACTATTCCATCCAGATTTTCGTCCAATTGTAGGTGTTTTAATATATATTATAAAATTATCTATACACTACCCATTAAATATTGTATTTCTAATTGTACAGTTCCAAGGGTATATATTAAAACCAGCCTACAATAGCGTTGACATGATTGAAGTGGAACTACTAGATGACGATCGAGTCGCCAGAGACTTTAATCCAGTGCTGATGACGGTAGGCTTGAATATGCGAAACATGTACTAAACAGAACTTAATTTTATATGCTTTTTAGATACGCGATTCTATAATCAATCAATCGACTGGCAGCAAATGGATGTTGGTTAAAAATCATTTCGATGAAATGGTAAGTTGTAAAATATTAATCAATCGAAATATTTGTTACAACTATACCTGACAATCCTCAGAAACGAGTGGCTCGCGTCAAAAGGCAGTATTACTGGACTGCTATCAAAAACACCCCATTCACACTAGTGATTACATATCCGGAACGATATGGAATAAATCGCGTAGAGCCACGCACTGAGCAGGATATTCATCGCACTTATATAACGGGCAAAAACATACGCAGCTTCTTTGATGGCAAACGCTGGAGAATCCATCCAGATTGGTAAGTTTAAATAAAAATTAAACAATTTGCTGATTTTAACGGCAAATACCAACGCGTATCAAGATACCAAATGCTTTTAACAATCTTGATATAACAGTGAAAACTCTCGTAAGCTAACAATGTTTCTCCTGTCTAAGAAAAAGAAAAATTATTATGACGCATCCTAAAGATCAGAGAAAAGGTATTTGCGTAAAAGAAGCGACTGTTTATTAGGGATATTCGTTAATTAAAATTTAAATGTATTAATAAATTATAATATTGTCCTTAATAAGACGAAAGGTATAATCTATTAACTATGTACAGGTCCAATGATTAACACAAGTTGTCATATCCTCACCAAGTTTACTTAAGATATTAATTAAAATTTCATACATATAACCGTGTAAGACTTTAAGAAATTTCTACAAAAGTTCAGCATCTACGCGGTTACCAAAGGAAATTATTGCTCATTCTCCTGAACATCTTGACAAATAACTAACCAACTCGCCATTTTTTTAGTAAAAATAATTTATCAGGCATTTAGCAGCTAGAAAATTAAATATACAAGAGTAATGATAAAAGTCCTAATTTATTTATTTCACCTTTTTCCAGGCTGTTTTGCAAACAAACCAATAAGACATTCAAAACGCCAGAAAGTGAACTACTGTATTTCGTTGATCGTATGTCTGAGCCTGGTTGGCATTGGCCATCGAGTCGAAGCGCGATGCCCCCCGGAACATGCTGCTGCCATTTTCTGTAAGTAGTTGACACTGTCATAATTGGCCAATTGTAAATGTTTTATTTGTTTACAAATCTGCTTCGATAAGCAATTGCCGCTCTTGCCGATTTTAAACTAAGTTTAGTGCATTTTGAGTTTAATGTTTTTTGTTTATGCTCGATCAAAATCATAAAGAATATGAAAATGATATGAAAATGAAAATGTTTATGAGAAAAGAAAGTTTCGAATACGATTTCAATAACCATGCAAATTCACAGCTAACAACTCATCAACTGGCCGCTATTCATCAATCAATGAAAAAGAAAGATACTATTGTGAGTAACGAAAACCAAAGCCAAGTCAAGTCAAGTCGTAACATCAAACACCCCACAAGTACCAAGTGCACATATGTCAGTAAGCACAAGTAAATCAATCTTTTGGCCATGCACTTGCACTCTGCACTTACACCCACATGCCTTTCGAACAGAGATCAATTGTCAAAACATAGTTAAAGCGAACTGGACATGTCTAATATGATATTTTGTTTTCCTGAATGTATTATTTCTTTTACAACAATCTTTTTGTAGTTATGTGTGTATTTGTGTGTGTGTGTTTTGCCACCAGTTAGCTGCGGAATTTGCACAAAATACGAGATAAATAAATGAATTGCATGAGAAAAGAAAAGATATTATATGTTAAAAAGCTGTTTGGATTTTAATTACTTAAAGCTTCGTAGCTTTTCTTAAATCATGTTTAATTGAGCTACTTTTTTATGCATATACCTATGACTATTGGAACTACTCATTTGAATGACAACTTCTTTAAAATTACAGGTGATCGCCAGTTAATGCAATCACTCGTCTTCGATGCACGTGTCACCAAATGGTTTTCGAATAACACCAGCTTTAATGCCAGAGACAAAGAGGAGAAGAGGTAAGTAAAAGCTTCTGGCTGGAATATAACGTACACGTATATTCCAAGACGCAGGGCTAGACTTGACATCAAGTACAGTCAACGTCATACCAGGCGTATACTTAACCCGTATCTCAAACTGAGGCAGCACATATTAACAATTATAATTTGTGTATACGCCTTTCTTTTTCTCACTTTTATTTGCATATTATTCCGATTTTTCGTGTATTGTTGTTGTTTGTCTATTTCATAATAACTTTATGCACCCACAAATGAAAACTGAATACTGCAATTTTGAACTCTTAAACCACATAACATAATGCCTTTCATAATGTCTAAATCGAAATACAAAATACAATATACCCTATCTAGCGTTAGTGCATCAAG
Organism: Drosophila arawakana; assembly: GCA_018151165.1. NCBI lineage: Eukaryota > Metazoa > Arthropoda > Insecta > Diptera > Drosophilidae > Drosophila > Drosophila arawakana. Next base: position 40,672 of record JAECWX010000177.1, on the reverse strand, counting down.
CCCAATAGCCGTATTAATGGGTTTGCTGCCAAGGTAAACAGAAAACTCGTCAAAACTACTTATAATCGTATATACTTTCATTAACAATAACTTTTTACTCTGTATCCAATAATATTTTAATATGTTTATACTAATATTTTAATTTCTGTTCTAACAGACACGAATTTAAACAACGTTTTGGTGTCACTGTCGCGTTTTTGGCCACGCACAGTGGTCTAACTCGCTGGCATGAGTTCCACACGAACATGGCGGAGCAACCGAGTGTGGGGTACGATATTAACAAATTAGCAAATCATTTGTTTACTTTGGCATTACCAATTTTGTGATTGCAGCGAGATCTTCAGTAAAAACAACAGGCGTGCGATAGACGAAATCTGGTATAAACGTGCCGTGGATCAATATTTTGTACACAAAGAAAGCTTTGTCTACTCCGTACCCTTTGATGCAGGCGGTATGTTTGCAAACCTTTAATAAAATTTCAACAAATTAGTCTTATTTTGTTTTTTAACCCCTGCAGAAGGCGGGCAAGAGATCATTGTGACTGCCAGTAATGCCATATTCCATAACGAGAGCTCCAAATCTGCACCAGCTGCCGTTGTCGGTTTCCAGTTTCAACATTCGGCTTTCTACAAGCTTTTCCACAACATTACCGGCAATGTATATACTTTTCGCGATGAACTGCATAATAGTTTCATGCAATCTTCATATATATCCTTTGTTGATTATAGGCCTGCGCTGTGGACGACAAGGACTGCTATATTCTGGATAATAATGGGTTTGTCATCATATCAACGCGTGTACACGAAACTGGTAGATTCTTTGGTGAAATCAACGGTGCCATTATGATGCGATTGGTGGAGGAGAAGGTGTACAAACGTGTCATTGTCTACGACTATCAAGCAGTATGCTTTGAGTCCAAAGCCGAAAACAATGCATCCAGTGTACTGCTTTCAGTAAGTCCATGCTAGATGTAAAATCTCTCAGTGTATACTGAACTTATTGAATCGTATTTCAGCCCCTGTTTCATCTTCTGCGTGTGAGCAAATGGCTGCTGCATACGGCGCTGTGGTATATTGTACAACTGATGAAGTTGGCTCCCGGCGTATCGGCCAATTTTGAGAACGTACTGTATATGAACATAAGTGAGGCCGATCCTAGGCCGGAGCCGGTCAATGGAAAGAAGAACTACGAGTGGTTAAAGTACGTAACGTTGCACCGAACGCGCCTCAAGTCGTGCGACATGCAGCGAGAGCTGTATACCCTGTACAATGAGAAGGATAACGTTGTCTACAATATGACAGCGCACGCATGCGAGCGGCCATTTGTGGTGTTGCCAATATCAAATAGTAATCTCATACTGCTTGTCATCGATCACCTGTGTCCCCGGGACACAGCCCTGATCCTCACTGTGAATCCCAAGCCGGTGAACTATCCGCTGGCGGTGAACGAGACCTTCTCGTGCTACAAGCACGTCCGCGAATTCAATCGGGTGCGGCCCCAAAGCTGCATCAGTCGTCATGCCAATGTAAGTAACTCTTATAAATTTCATCTCTTGGAATTCCTTATCTTTACTCTCTCTCTCTCTCTCTCTCTCTCTCTCTTATTTTTAAATCGATCGGTCCTGCAGGAGAGCAGCATCAAACTGTGCGGCAAGGGGTGCACAATTTATGCGAGTCTAACACTGTTGCTGCTGAGCCATGTGTTAAGTCGCATGCTTTAACGGCGATCTCATTATATTTAGCTAATTGTAGGCAATATACATATATTGATAAAGTTTTTGTATTATACGATAGTTGGGAAGGGAAGTACGATTTTTTACTATACTCATAAACGCTTATGCGCTGTTCATTTATTCCACAATTTGTTCAAAATTAGCTATTAGGTGAAAGTGGAGGTGAAGGTGAAGTTGAAGTTGAAGTTGAGGAAGATGATAGTCCTTTCATAGCTACAAAAAAAGTGTTGGATTCAAGGCGCGTGTTGTGTTTTATGTTAACTATGAAAGAAAACAGTGTGTGCTGCCTATGATGACCCAGGTACTGCGCTTTATACTTAGTAGAGATTCCAATAGACAAAACTTAATATCTACGAGTATATACATATAAATTTATAATTAAGCTAATCACCTACAATTCCAACAACGGCCTTAAACAACTTACAAAATGGAAACCAATTGAAACAAAATGTATTGTAAATGCCGCTCGCTGCTAAGTAGGCAATAACTGCACACACTGTTTAAACCAACTACTGCCCATGTTAAGTGTGTGTGTGCGTGTGTGTGTGTGTGTGCATGAGTGTGTGTGTGTGTGCGTGAATGTGTGCGTGTTTGTGTAAGTGTGGGACTGTACATGTGTGCATGAATATTGTAGTGTATGTTATAACTAATTTAAGATGGCCACATTTGTAAGTAACACTTAGCTAATTATTATGTTAAAGATAAAACCAATCGATAAAGCGAACCATAATGAACCATTTAAAATACACATACATACGAGTACACTTAAACCAGGTATATTAAATATGTATGTTTAAGTAGCTTTTGTATATTTGCTTAGCTTAGCCAACTAAAGATAAAACTAATATTAAATAAAATTAATAATTTAATAAAATTAGTGAAAGCATTAAGCCGATCGAAGATTTAAGAGTTCTGCGTATAGAAGAAGAAGAAGAAGCATCAAATACTTTTATAAACCTTCGTTATAACTAGCGTTGAAGCCTAAACAAAAAAAACCATATACATCATGAGCAAAATCCTAAAGATACCTAATTCATTGTTTTTTATATAAAGCATATATACAAAAATAAATATAATTATAATACTAATTGAAACCTAGCATAACCCACAAGTACCTATTATAAAAACTTTTTATTAAATACTACTAACTAACTTGATACGAGCTACGAGCCAAAGAACTGAGCAGAAGCAGCAGCGTCTAGAAAATTTAGATTATATTAAATACAAAAACCAAAACAACAAAATTAACTAGTTGAAATTTACCAAATAATGTGCAATATTCATAATAAATCAATTTTAAAAGCATTTAGGCAAACTCAAAAACCAGCCTTACACTAATTAAAACACACTCAAGACGATTTTGCTCCCGATTTCAATATAAAGCTTTATATCACAATGTTTAAGTCCCTTCTAATTTATTTTTACTTATCTTTTTTGGTAGATTAGTATCTACCGTAGCATTGATCATTGGCTACAAACTGTTATTTACTATTTACTCTAAGCATAATTTCTCTATTATTTATCGGTATTCCAGAAACTAGATAAAATTTCCCATTTCGTATGTTAATTAAGTTTTATCTATTCAATAACAAATTAAATTTAAGCCCCAAATTGGATATGTACAAGTATACACGCTATATTTTTCTCAATTTCGCAATAAATAAAAGGAACTGGTTATGTACCGTGTTCATTTCAAATGAATAAGAAAGTTTGAAAATACAAAAATCTCTTGCAATTTATTTATGAGGTGGTCAACAGTGTTTTTCTTTTTCAGCGTTATTTGGGATTTTTAAAACTTTACAGTTTATTAAGTGGCCTAAATTGAAATATTCCATATACCATACAAAAAGAACCCAATTTATTTTCTATTATATATTCTAGAACTTCTGAGATAAATAACTATAAAGTAAGTACAAATAATTAAAAAAAATATAAATTTTATTGCTGGTCGCAATTAGTCATATTGTGAAATGGCTATTGTGGTAGTATTTATCTATAAAACTTATAATAGAAAATGTAAATTAATTTCTTACGATTAACCACAACCCCCTATAGATGAGTAATATGTTTTAAGGCCACTGCCTTAAATGGGGTTACCAGTGTATATAAAAGCTTTCCATTAATAATGCACTCGCAGTTTCTTTTAAAATCTGTAGAGGTTTCAACTATTTTCTAGCCTAAGCTCATTAAAAAAAAAATAATGAGATTCTTAGTTTTTGTTGTGCTTGTTTACAGTAAGTGATCATATATAATATACATAAAATCAAATTTTAAATCATTTTAAATTTATGATATTCAAAATCATGTTAATTGTGATAAATGTCCATTAATTTTGTGTTCTACATAAAAAGGAGTTAAAGGATTCCTAACCCAAATTATTGTATTAAAAGTTTTTAATTTTACTCATTTATTCTAAATATTAGGCACTGCTGTTTCGTCAACAAGTATCGATGATTCTGATGTAAGTGACTGCGATTGGGGCTCACCAAACTTGTGCAACAATTTGAGGTGAGACTCTTTTACGTTTTTGTGTCAAAAATCAAAAATCCTTTAATAGAATATAAAAATAACTTACAACAAATAATGGAAAAGTTAATATATTAAATATATTTCGATTATAAACAAAATTTCACTCAATTTCAAATACGGTATCAAAACCAGACAGAATTGAATAATTTACCAGATTAAAAATTACCAAAACCGCTTTACTCTATATTTTTTTAATACTTATATTAATCAAAACCATAAGATTCTATTGCGGTGAAGCCCGCATTTCATATATTTAGAACTTGTTCATAACTTGAAGGTCACTTTTAATATTCTGTATAGCAATTTTCCTTTAATGTTATTTGTAATATTATTGTTAAGATTAATACATTATATGCTCCCGTTATTTTGACACAAATTTTACGGTATTGCAGTAATAGGGATGAGCTGGATCTCAACGATGTGGAGACACCTTCCAAAGCCGTAGATTTTAGCAGTGATCTGCAGACATCTTTGTACTCTGAGGAGCAACCCCAGTTGCCACAATGTATGTTGTGCAAAACCGCATTTAGGGCCGTGAAAAAGCTTATATCCAAACGCGCAAGCAATGATGTGGTTAGGGAGAGCTATGGATCGAGCCTGTAATAAATTAGGAAAAGTATCAAACATATGTCACAAGTTTGTTGCCAAACACGGTGACGGGGTTATTCGATTTGTTCGGAACCCAAAAGTAATCTGCTTAATGCTTGCAATGTGCACTCCCTTTGGAGACGAGACAACACAAAATGAAATTATCGACTTAATGAACGAAGAACAAATTCAAACCGAATATGATATGCTTGAGCAAGAATATGGTAAGTACCAATCAAATATCAAGTATATTTCACTTTATCACTTATTAGCCCATTTCGCTATTGGTGAAGTGTTCAAAAAGGGTGGAGCCAAGTGCAATATTTGCAAGGTAACAATTAGAACAGTGCTAAAGATGGTCCATCATGGGGCCAAAGACGAAATAAGGAATGCACTTGGTCAGGTGTGCCAAAAGATAGGCAGCAAAATGCGTAGTCAGTGCGAGGAAATGGTGAATAAGCATTCCGATCAAATTGTCGATCTGGTCACAAAGCATACGCCTCCTAAACTCATTTGCAAAGCGATCGGAATGTGCAAGTCTGCTTTGGAAGATGATTGTGAGTATTTTGTATAAAGGATAAAGTCACTACTGGTAGCCAAAAACTATTTCTGCTTAATCACTAGTTGAAATCGATGAAACACAACTGTTGGAGCAGAACAATGAGCTTACCATTGACGTGGAAATTTCATCGTCTCCCAAATGTTTTCTGTGCAAGCAGCTAATTAAGGCACTAAAAAAACTCATACAGCACAAATCAGATAAGGGAAGTATACAAAGGGCAATGCAAAAGGTCTGCTCAAAATTGGGAAAATTGCGTGGAAAATGCGATCGATTTGTTCAAAGGCACGGGAATTCAATTGTCGAGTTACTATCAAAACGTACACCAGTCAATCGGGTTTGCAAAGCTCTTGGCGTTTGCAAAAAGTCCAATGCACTTGAGGATTGTAAGTATGAAATACAGATGGAATTATAAGTATAACATAAAAATACAATGTCGATTAGTTGAAATGGAGACGACTTCGAATGAGGAACTTGAGCCGTTACCTGACTTCAAATCTACCGACTCTGTCTGCGAATTCTGGAAGCAGTTCATCAAGGAAAATGACCAACTAGAGGGGCCAAATCAATCTGTGAATGGTGCTCTCTCCGCGATTTGTGAGTTTGTATTAAACCAGCTGAAGTCAGTTTTGACAACTCAAGAGCAACGCGACAGAATCCTGAGCATGATACTTGTTGCCTGCGAATTCCTGCCAAGTTTTTTAACCGTGACTTGTAATGCCTTTATTAAAGGTTATGGCTCAGCAGTCTTATTCATGATAAGTTCAATTCAGGCAGACACTGTTTGCAACGCATTGCACACAAGTGGAAATCAGACTGTCCTTGAAGAATTTAACAGACAAATAAGTGAATATCTGGATAAAACTTGTGGTCTTTCTGTTTTTTAAACTTATATTCTCAATTTACACTTTTAAAAATATCTAATTATATATATCTGCAGTAAACATGCTGACATAATTCCTTTTTTATTGTTCGAAACATCCACCAACCATAATTTAATTAAAATAAAGTTTTCAATAAATATTATTGCATTAAAAAACTAAAGTTTTCTTAATATTAATCAATTAACAATAGAGATTTAAATAATTCAAGTTGGGATTCGACTCCTGTACCTAATAAATGTTGAAGTTCCCTAATACGTCCGGCAGTCAAGTATATTTAAAATTTTTGACACTTCCCAACCGCTCCGTCGGAGATATTATATTTTAAAAATTTGACGTTAAGAAAACCTGAAAAAGTCCCCCGTACTCAGACTTGAACCCGAGATCCATTCAAGTACAGTAAAATCAGATTATATCGACTCCGCTTATGGTGACTTATAAGGTAAAATGACCAATGTAGGTAGGCTTAGTTGGTCCCAATGAAAACAACAACTGTCGGCTAACCACTTTCAGCGACTTCTTTTCCTTTTCTGCCTATTACATTTAAATAAAATAAATAAATAAATAGGACTATTGTACTTTTTTAAGTACAGTGTCGAAGACTTATTCGTATTTAAATAACTGCCTAAAAGTAGGACAGAAAATGGATTTAATGTAAATTACGTTCACAAAATACGGGCGTCATTTATTTGGTGGTTTTCGGATCTACGAGTTGGATTATACATTGGATGTGATCCACAGCGAGTTCATTAACCCACAGCCAATGTCTGAACCATTAAAAGGATAGCACATTTTATTATACTCGTTATTCTTATACTCTCTGAGATTCTTTTATTCATACAGACTGTGTTAGTTAAGCTATCGCAACGAAACTCTCCTATGGCACCCTAATAACTATCCTCAGCAAGTTTGATCTTAATCGGACAACTAAAGCCAAAGGACAATTCTGTCAAAAATGGGAATTTTGTATAAAGACATATACTTTTAGTTGTGCTATCGCACACAAATAGTTATAACTATGATAAACACATAATGTGTGAATGTGTTTATCATAGTTATAACAACCATAATAATCCAGATCACAAAGACTTAGCTTCGATAGATAGGACACAGGATAAATTTACCGACAATACAAGCAACTTTTTAAATTTGAATTCAGTCGATACATCGCTAGAAATATCGCTTGTTTTCTCAACATTCTGTACGATATAAATATTTCTATTTTAAAATTAAAAAAAATGATCCATGCCTCGACAAGTGCTTTGCAAGTGTCATGTTGAAATTTAAATTCTATGTGAGTAATTTTCCCTATAATTACAAATTTGAAATAAATACATTATTTTAAATCGCTAACCCCTATCAAATCTGAAATGCACCGATGAGGTCAATCCACCAGGATTGCCACTATATAAGCACCGCATTAACAGTAGGAGACTCAGTTCAGATTTAAATTTCAAGTTAAACTGGTTATTCTATAAAACAAAGTATAGAAAAATAATGCGAGCTGCTTATCGTTCAGTAATTCTGGCAGTGCTTATTTATAGTAAGTAATAATATCATAGCATGATCTGACTGTACTTTTGTTTCTTCATTTAATTTGAATTTGTATTTTTAATCTTAGGCACTGCTGCTTCTTCATCAAATTTCGAAGACTTAAGGTAAGAATCAAAATACCTAGTAAGTAAATAGAACACTGTCTATAAAAATGAATTAGACTCCGTACTTTGAAAAAGAATAGAGGGCTCTATTGTGTTTGTCTAAAGCAGATGGCAGATGGAAGCGTTTCCAACCCCATAACCTATATATATTCTTTATCAGCATTAATAGCCGAAATACAGAAATGTCCGTCTGTCCGTTTATCCGTTTGAACGGCTGGATCTCAGAGACTATAAGATCTAAATAAGATCAAATTTGGAATGAAAATTTTAAATTTTTTCCACCTCTCCAAAAACTATAACTTGAAAACCACTTAAGCTATTAGGACCAAATTCACACAGTATGTGTGAGGTACCATTATAACTTTTCCTCACCGAATTTTATCCGGACAACTAAGGCCTATATCAACTATAGGACAAATTTGGTGAGAAATAATACAGGAAAACATGTAGTGTTAATTGAAATCTCGCAAACAAACTCTCATTATCAGATAGGACAACTATTTCTAGAGTGAGTACGGGTCTTTTTCTGTCGGCTCGCTCGATTGTAACCTTTCTTAATTGTTTGCTATTTAAAAAGTTAATTGAAAAAAATAAATAAATATTCTATTATTTAGCACCCAGGAAGATCTGGATCTTAAGAATATCGAAAGCGAGGAAGATCTGTCTTGCACCACCTGTAATATGTTATCGATGAAAATGAAGGAAATGTTCGAGTCCACGAAACGGGAAGATATGATTGATCAAGTCCTACAGGGATGTAATCGTCTCGACCAAGATATGTCGGAGACTTGCGCCAATATGGTGTTCAATTATTTTGATTACTTCTATGATTTTATGAAAGATCAACTCCAGTCGAATGAAATCTGTGCTGTTTCTGGCATGTGTGGGGGTAATGGCTGGAATAGAGTCTTGGAATCCATGAAATTCCCAATGGGACAAGATAAATTTTACTGCGACGAATGCATGAAGATAGCCAAGCACTTACACGAGTCAGCGATTAAAACAACCGAGGCTGAGTTCAAGGCCAAACTGACTGGAATGTGTAAATTGTCGCCAATATTCCAGATTGAATGTAAGAGAATTGTAGATCAATATTCTCACATTTTGTATCTTATTTCAAAGACCTCAAAACCCGAGAAAATCTGCTTAATTAGCAGAATCTGCAACAAGAAAACATATGTAAGCAAAACGCAAAGTGAAATTGATCAATCCATGCCTTTAATGGAACAAAAAACGAGTAAGTAATCAAATACATGACTTGCACGGGACTTAATCCATTCCATTCCCTTCTTTCCAGAATTCCAACTGGAAATGCCTCGTACCTTATCAGCAGTTTATATAAGAAACGAAACGTATGATTGCAAAGTTTGTAATGCGACAATCAGCACTTGTTTCCATATTATGCAGCGTTTCCACATACATGATATCAAAACGGCTCTAAAATTTTCATGCCACCATTTGGGATCAATGCGTCCTGCATGTCAGGCATTGATTAAAAACAGTACCGATCAGATTATCCATCTAATGAAAAACCGAACGCCTCGTAACCTCATTTGCAAAGCTATGGGAAAATGCAAGACTGCTTTGGAAGAAGACTGTGAGCATTAGATAATTTTAAATATAGAGAAAGGAACAAATTCTTTCTTTTTTTTTAGTTGGAATGGAATCGAGCTTGCCTATGGAACAGAAACAGTTGAATGAACCCGTCTTTTGGAAGCAATTTGTCCGGGCCGATGACCGACTTCCCACTGTGAAATGTAGTTTTGGCGCTATATGTGAGACGGCGTTATCCAAAGTTAAGCGAATTTTTGATACCCCACAAAAACGTGAAAAAATCATAAGCGCTGTGGCTTTAACCTGCGACATCTTGCCTGATTTTTTTAGCATATCTTGCCACGCAGTCGTTCAAGGTTTTGGTAACGCCTTCCTGCATCTGTTCAGTAAAATAGATCCTCATAAAATATGCCATATTCTTGGTTGAAGACTTTGGCAAACCATCCAATCAATTTGTAGACACCAATCAATGTCTTTCCCTTTGATAAAAATATATATTTTTCCTTTCCACTTAAAAAAATATTGTTCTAGCCATCTGTAACTACAATAACTGTATCAAACAAAAAACACAGATTAACCACAAATTACTTGAGTTTATATCAAAATACACAAATTCTATATGCTTTTAAAATAAAATTATTAAATAAATTTTAAATTTATTACCATCCAAAAATACTCAAATTTGCAGTTTTTATTATAAAAATTTTAAATAACAACTATAAGAAGAAAGAAAAGTACAGCAAAGCATGCCCGATCTGTACTATTAAAACAAATAGCTTAAGAAAAGCTTGAAAAGTTTTTATTTCTCATGGGAAGAGGGGGCGTGGCAGCCCAACACTTTTAATGAAATTGCATTTATTATCTCACTAAGAATCTAAGTATCAAAATTGGTATTCCTTAGTGCCATAGTTGCTGAAATATTCGCCAAAAACATAGATATTTTCCGAGGTGTGTCTAGTTTTTAGCTTATTGTGAGCGAATGGCTTACAAAAAAAAAATCTTGCATTGACTAAGTATGAATTAATTTGAACTTGTAGCTCTTGCCATCTCTGAAATCTGTTTGTTCATACGGACAGACAGACGGACAAGGCTATATCGACTCGGCTTGTGATGCTGACTAAGAATATATACACTACATATCTCTAATATGTATTTTCTATGCTATGGTGTTGTGAAAATGTTTTTTTTTCACAGATTGATCTCCGTATAGTAAACGCAAACTTTCTTTTCAGACTGACAAACATTGCTATACTGACTGATCAGGAGTACAAACATTCTTTATGGAGTCGGCCACGCCTCTTTTTGCCTGTTACGCTTTTTACAAACCTAATGGACATATGCACACTTTTTTAGTTACGGGCTTTATAAAGACTTGAGTCTTTAAATATGTTATTTCTTTGATCCTATTTATTACATTTTTGATTTTTTCATATTTTATATATATATATATATCTATATAAACAGATACCCGTACTCTTGTAGTCGTTTTGTAGTTATTGAAATATGGGTAATATAATTATAAAAATATATTTATATATCGTAATTAGGAGCTAAACTGTCTTAATGCGGTCACGTAACAATTTTATTAGCTATGTGGGTAATTGTGGCTCCATAGTCAATTTAAAATTGAAATAAATACTTAAGATCCCACATCAATTATAAAATGCACTGATGCGTTCAATGAACTTTCTCAATTCATCAGGAATCCCACTATATAAGAACTCCATTAACAGTAGGAGGCTCAGTTCAAACTTAAATCTCAAGGTAAACTTGGTATTCTCCAGCAAAATCTGAAATAATAATGCGAACTGCCTGTCGTTTAGTAATTTTGGCAGTGCTTATTTATAGTGAGTATTAATTTTTGGATCTGAAAGAATTTTCGACTCCATAGGTATATATTGTATTATTAATCAGTATTAGAATGAACTAAAATATGCACATATTACCATAGGATGATCTTCCTGTACTTTTGTTTCTTCATTTAATTTAAATTTTTATTTCTAAAATTAGGCACTGCTGTTTCCTCATCAAGTTACGGAGACTTAAGGTAAGAGTCAAACGATCTAATAAGTAAAATAAGTAAATTAAATTAATATATTCAAAGAAGAAAATAATTATAATATGTAATGCATAAACTAAAAATGTTCTGTTAAATTTATTTTTATATTAATTTGTTATTCAAAAAGTTAATTTATAAAAAATAATTTTAAAAAATATTTAATCATTCTGTTATTTAGCACCCAGGAAGATCTGGATCTTAAGAATATCGCCAATAATGTGGTAGACGAAAGCGAGAATGATCTAATGTCTTGCACCACCTGTAAGATGTTATCGATGAAAATGAAGGAAATAATCGAGTCCACGAAACGGGAAGATATGATTGATCAAGTCCTACAGGGATGTAATCGCCTCGACCAAGATATGTCCGAGACATGCGCCAATATGGTGTTCAATTATTTTGATTACTTCTATGATTTTATGAAAGATCAACTCCAGTCGAATGAAATCTGTGCTGTTTCTGGCATGTGTGCGGGTAATGACTGGAATAGAGTCTTGGAATCCATGAAATTCCCAATGGGACACGATAAATTTTACTGCGACGAATGCATAAAGATAGCCAAGCACATACATGAGTCAGCGATTAAAACAACCGAGGCTGAATTCAAGGTCAAACTGACTGGAATGTGTAAATTGTCGCCAATATTACAGCTTGAATGTAAAAGAATTGTAGATCAATATTCAAAAATTTTGTATCTCATTACAAAAACCGCAAATCCCGAGAAAATCTGCTTAGTTAGCAGAATCTGCAACAAGAAACCAAACGGAATCAAAACCAATGAGCTCCAACAACCACCCAAATTCCATCCCAAATGCATTGCGTGCAAAGCCATTTTCAATGGTATAAAGTACATTGTAAGCAAAGTCTCAAGCAAAGAAAAGATCAAGAAAGCCATGCATAGCCTTTGCGACAAATTGATTTTTTTGTCAAGGAAGTGTCACTCGCTTGTCGACATACACAGTGATGACATTATCAGCCTGTCTCGTAATGCTAAATATTTTTGCTTCTTGATTGGACTGTGTTCATCAAGCGACGAATCCTTGCAAAAAGAAATGTTTTTACTGGAACAAATTAAGAGTATGTAATAAATAACATAAACAATGGAAACTGTACAAAAATAGTACATCCAAATTCAGACTTTTCAAGAGAATAATCAGCGCTATGCTATTAATATTGCTATTATTGTTATTTATGAATGTCATTTCCTTTTATTAGTTGGAATAAAAACGAGCTTGCCTGAGGAACAGAAACAGGTTAGTGAATCCATCTGCGCTATATGGAAACAGATCGTCCAGGAAAGCAATGAACTTGTGAGACCTACACCTTCTGTAAACTTTAGTCTTGGCGCAATATGCGAGATGGTTCTAACAACGATCAAGCAAATAATTAATACACAAGACAAACAGCATGCTATCATAAACGCTGTGCTCTTGACCTGCGAAATCTGGCCTGATTTTATTCGCATACCTTGCCACATGATGGTTGAAGGTGTTGGTTTATCATTCATACATTTCTTAAACTCAATAGATCCTCATGGTGTATGCCATATTTTACACACAAGCGTAAATCAGACTGTGGTTGGAGACATTGGCAAGACAGTCGGCGAATATCTGGACACAAATTGTGACATGTCTATTTCGTAAATATATAGTATATATATATTTTTTTTCTTTCCTTCTGAATACATATTAAACAAACATCGCTTATATAAATAAATGCGTAACTTCTGTATGCTTTCTAATAAATTTTTTAAAAAATTATAAATATATCTTGATATTTGATCTAAGACGACTAGTTGAAATAAAAAGGTTAAATATTTAAATAATTAAATTAGTTTCAAAGGTTATGAATATAGTTGATCTGGCTGACATATAAACAGACTTTTATACCAATTTTGGTGGCTCTATATCTTGTAGATGATCTACAGAAAAAGAGCGATTTAATATTTATCTAACAAGATGTAAAATTCATAATTCTCGTCTGTATTATTAACGAGATGGAATTCCGGTCAATTAGTTAACAACAATATTTATCTTCATATCGGATTTCTATTAACTTCATATAAACTTGTGCAGCAGTCTAAGGTAAGACATCTCCTAATGTATATACTTTAAAATAAACACGTCGAAATAACCTTTAAAAAATTAATATATTAATGTAATTCGGCTAGGTAATCTTTAAGTTATTTTTTTTATGCCCTTAAAAAACGGTATAATATATAAGTTAGAAAGTATGTAACAGGGAGAAAACGACATCACCTACCCTATAAAGTGAATATATTATTAATTAGCATGAAAGAAGGGTCGTTATATCAAGGTCCTCCTGTACGTTTATTTACATTTGTCTGTTTATGCGTTTGCTCATGCGTCCTGCACTGATAAAGTTTGTTCTAAATCGGATTGCTTTAAAAATAAAGTTTCGAGGCGACTAGCAACATTTCCAGTTTATTTATTGCTAATCAGAATGAATCATTTAAATTATTTACCCGGCACAATTGTTTCATTTTGGAATTATGACTAAATATTTGTATGAGTAAGCATTTGAAAAGAATTTTACAAATGTAATTAAGTTAGATTGAGTTTATCTTCTGGTCCCATAAGCATATCAGTGGTGCTCTAAGTACTCTGCAGTCGTACACTGACTCTGGCTGGCAGTGACTCTCATAATGCACTTACCTGATCACCTGTAAGGTTTAAAACTTATGTTTGACGATCTCATAGATTTAGTACGTTTGCCACGACATTCGCCAGAAAGTTACTCCAGTGGATAAGCGAAACATTCAAAATGTCTGTTTTGATTGCTATGTGGGTAGTTACTTTTAACCGCGAAAAAGAGTTAAATCGAAAAGGAGTTACAGTATATAAGCATTCCACATTCAGTAGGAGACTCAGTTTGATTTGAAAGCTCCGGTAAATATTATTGTTTCCCAGTTAAATAAAAAAAATGAGTAATACTTGTCGATTAGTAATTCTAATAGTGCTTATTTACAGTAAGTATAAATGTTTAATCGATCCAGTAAACTTCAGTAAGATCAGTCGTAAATCAGATCAAACTTGTAGAAAGACTCTGTATTTGGTCCACAATTAAATCTATTTCGAACAGAAAAAACACATATATACGAGTTAAGGTTAAAGTTGTTAAAATTTGAGAAATTACCAGGATCCGACCGGGGTATTTACGGTCGGACCAGCTCGACTTTACTCTACTTTTATCTTTTAATGATTTTGATTCAAATTTGTCTTTTAAATACTAGGCACTGCTGTTTCTTCAAACAGTTCCGACGATCTTTATGAAAACAAGTGTAGATTAGGTTCCTTGAACTTTTGCAACAGTCTAAGGTAAGTCAAATACTACTGTGTCTAAAATAATTTATTTGAAGTAAAAGAAAAATTGTATTTTAATAGATAATACAAGTATGAAATCTTTAATATATTTTCTTAAAAATTTTCTGAAAATTGTTTAACCGATAATGTAAACATTTTTTGTGCAAAATATATTGAAAGCTTTAAAATTTCTCTTTTTAAGAACCCAAGATGATCAGCAGATTACCAACAATGTGGTGGACAAAAACTACCAAGACTTGGCACATGATGAAATGTCCTGTGCCACCTGTAGTATGTTGACACTAAAAATTAAGGGATTATTCGAGTCCACGAAACGGAAATCAAACGAAATCAAAATCAATGTACTCCAACAGTTGTCCAAATTCCATCTAGAACACCAAATGAAGTTGATTCAGACTTCATCAGAAGTTTACGAGGAAAAGGAAACATCGATATGCAAAACTTGCAAGCTAGCTCTGAAAAACTATTTGAATGTTTTCCAACATGATGACAAAGATGAAATCAGGAGGTCTCTATTACATTCATGTGGCGGTCTAGAAGAAATGAAAAGTGAATGTGAGGAAATGGTAAAAACCCATTTCGAAAGTATTGCAATACTGATCACACAGGTATCGAATGCTAATCAAATTTGCAAGGCGATCAAAATATGCAAGGATGAGAATTGTAAGTATTGGATAAATTCGAATTTTTCCGTTTTAATAATTATATTAATATTAATTTATTGAACAGTTGAAATTGAAACGAACTTCTTCAAGGGAACCCATCAAGTTCTGATACCCACTCCTTCTGTAAACTGTCGTCTTGGCGCAATATGTGAAATTGTGCTTACTAAGATCAAGCAAATAATTGATACAGAAGATAAACGGGATAAAGTCATGAATGCAATCCTGTTGACCTGCGATATCTGGCCAGACTTTATTCGTATACCTTGCCACACGATGGTTGAAAGTGTTGGTTTACCATTCCTGCATCTCTTAAACTCAATAGATCCGCATGGTGTATGCCACATTTTTCACACAAATACTAATCAGGCCGTCGTAGAAGACTTTTAAAATTTGCCTCTGTCTGATCTGATCTCTTTTCGAGTTAGGGATTATAATAAAAATACATTTCAACAACTTTGTTATACATAAAAGTAGGCACAGTGCTTCTAGTTTAGTAGCACATTATTTATATGTAGTATATTCATTTCAGCCCTACAATCAGCAAAACATACTTGAAATTTGTCTGTGAATAAAATTGAAAGTTGTATTTCTAAGATTTTTTAAAAATGGCAAGTAGAAGACGCCAGAAAGCCGGATGTGAGTGCTGCTCATGTTTGCCCCCAGCAACCAAATCAACTAATAACTCTCCGTAAGATAAGAATTTATTGAAAGATATAAGGTTAATTGCATTTGTATGATTTTAGCAGCCAGCAATTGGTTAAACAAGATAACCACAATCCGTGCTCTCATGAAAGTTGTAGAATCTTTGGCGTCCACGATGATCCCTACATACGACCATTTGATGCCAAGGAATGCAAGAGTAGTGGTAGATCTTTGGTTGACAAATCTTTAGGTTTTCCACTTGGTGTTGTGACTGGAACTGTAGCAACAAAGTTGGGCATTCCAAATTTAGAATCCACTCGATTTGCCAGCAATTTAAAGGCGTTTGCTACAACTTATTTTACAAAACGTACGGAATGGAATCCCGAATTGATTGATCAGGTTGTTGCTGAAGGTCAAATACTGTTCAATGACTCGGAAGTAATGGATTTTCCAAACGCAAACGTCTATCCTGAGGTTTATGATGATAATGAGCAAGCGGTAACGCGGCATTTCAAAATTAATAACATCGAATTTGCACTGGAACTGGATGCACCATTTGAACTTTATGGAGTTCAGAACCTTATTGGTCGCATACGTCGCATTTTGACTGCCTATTTTAAAAAACACAAGACGGTGGTATTTTGGACGCCAAATTGGTATTTGCTTATATGGAAGGACGCCGGTGTTTGGATGGTACTTGATTTGAATGGTCGTGATAAGGAGACCTTAAAGCCTGCTCATGACGGTGGCTTTCCAATGCTTCTAGCCATGCGATCTCTGGATAATGTCATTCACCTCATCAAGGAGGAGAGTAATCTAGAAAAGAATGATCCATTTACGCTACGGGACATCTTGGTTGTTAGACTGGTTACGCCGGGTGCAGGTGGACGAAGTCAGGAACGAGACTTTGGGCCACGCATGAGTGAATTTGATGTAATTGCATCAGATTATGCGTATCTTAAGTCCAATTTGCATTTGACCCTCAATCCAAAGGATGCTTTGCGTAATCGTAGTGCATTACCAGTTGCTGTAGCCACAGCGTTGGCCTCAAAAATTGATCATCCGGCTACTTGGGACGAGAAAACCTACGACAAGGTAATTTGCTATGGTGTCAACATGTGCAAGAATTGCTGGGAGCCATGCAATGATATAAATCAGCCAATGGACTTGGATACGTTCCCCCGTCAAATACGCTTGGGTCAGTTTGTAGCTGAAGTGCTGCTCACACCAAATGCATACGAGGGCTGGTGGAAATGTGTACCGATGTACAAATATAATGATTTTCACCTAATGCTTGAGAAGGCGTTGACTGACAACGATTACATAATCTTTCAGATTAACAATCAAATGTATTCGATTTGGAAAAAGGGCGATTTTATATATTTAATGGATCCATATCGTCACAACATTGTTGGTCGAATTCTTGATGAAGGCGATGACCCGAAAAGCGCCTCAGTCCGCATGTTTGGAAATATTGATCGTCTTCTAAGCGTTTTTCATCAGATTTTGCTTGAATCAAATCGTTCGGCAATATTTCATATTCATACCTTAAGAATACGCAATATCACAGAATGTCCACCCGGAACCGCGCCAATGCTGCTACCACCTGATCAGGACATTGAGGTTGCTTCGCTTAATGAGAACATTCGCTTCGACGAGAACTATGACAAATGTCTTGAAGAGCTGATGGCAATTAGTGACTACGAAGAGGACTTGGCTTCAGAAATTGAACCGATCGAGGAAGTCAGCTCATCTGAAGAAATGGTCGAGGAGGAAGAAGGCGGCGAGGCAGGTCCTGGTGAAGGTGGTGAAGATGATGATGAGGATGATTAAATAACCAATATATAAGGTCTTCTTATTTTGATAAGTCAAATTTAATATATTAAAATTTTAACAGTGAATTGTCGATTATAAAACTTATACAAAATGACCTTTTTCAAATTTGTGCGATCTATATACTTACAAAGCTTTTGAGCCGTCCCCGACTGTTACGCACTTTTCTCTTTTGACAAATCTAAAAGTTGGGGGTTCGGGGGAGAGAATACAAAATAGAGCTACTGCTTGCGTGCAGGTTGGTGGGCACTAGTGTGAGCCTTGTCCCTTTAGTCTTGAAATCGACACACTTCCCATACGTGGTTTCAACATGATTATTATTCCACACCCCTTGACTAATAAAGCGAAATAATCAGCTGGATCCTTATCCTTAAATTAAGTGTTGGTGTAGGTCTTGATAACCACCATAGAAAAGAACATCAGTAGAGGAACACGGCCAATGTAAAAGGGCCAATGATTTGAGAGTATGCACTTGGAATGTACAATAACCTGGTGCTGATCACTAACTAGCTGTTATGGCGCTTCAGTGCCTTTACAGGATTCATATCAGCTTAACTGCTGCCAGATCTACAGTTGACTGGAAGGACCTAGAGTGTTGCTACAATCGAGACTGAACGAGTTTTTCACTCCGTCTACAATTTTGGAACAACTGTAATACAGGCCATTAGGGCATTAACGCACCCCTATATTCGAGGGGCTGTCAGAGTGCCAGTCCACGAGCGATGGAGAGTATGATTAATATGTGAGTAATATAAAAACAACAATTGAATGTATTATATATTTATATGAATAACAAGTAAGAAAAGCTACAGCCGAGAGAGACGATTTGTACAATGGGAGCTATGGAGGTAACTTGATCTGCTTGGGAAGTATACGGACTTTCATTCCAAATTTCGTGTCTCTAGCTCTTATAGTCTCTGAGATACTTTTTGGAAATGCTTCCTTCTGCCTGTTACACACATTTCGCTGCTGACAAGCTTAATAGGCCCCTCTAAAAATTATTTTAGCGATCGAGACAGTTTCATTCTTGTTTGACCATTTCTATTTCTATTCCGAAAGTGCACTTATATATTTAATCGACTTAGTGCCAGTGTAGATGTGCGAGGAAAGAACCACGCCCAACCGACGAAAGTCCAGCAAGTGTACGAACCCCAAGGCATCTACATATTAACAATGGTTTAACTCAACACACGCTACAAACCGCAAAACCATATTATTTTTAAAATTAATCGCAGAGGAAAGTGCGTTTGCTCCATAAAACAGGAGCGCCACTATAAAAGGCCTTGGTTTAAAGTTGAACGCTCAGTTCGTTTTGTAATCTCTTTGAAATAATATTGTTATGTTTGTAACAAGTAAAGAAAAATAAAAATGAGATTCAGTGGTGCTCTATTAATACTCTCAGTGCTGATTTACAGTAAGAACAAACATTTGAGATAGTTCAAGATATTATAATTTGTGGTGTAATCTCTTAAGAAATAAGAAATTCGTTGCTTTAAGTGCGTGCTGTGAATAAATCAATTTTAAACTCTTTTGCAACCTGTGTTTAACAAACAAGTTTTAATATTATAGAATAAAGTTAATAGAGTTTCTAAGCAATCTCTTAAGGAGCATTTGAACATGTAAACTGAATAAAAATGTAAATTATAAAATATCAAGTTAACTTTAAACATTAAAAACTAAAAGTGTAGTCTCAAAGATTTACAAGAGAGAATATAAACCAAATCTCAAACGGGTCAGATAAACAGATTTAAAACTGTAGCTGTTACCGACATCTAATATCGAGTATTTTGTAAACTTAAGATGTAGTTTGGAATTTTCATTAAAGTTATAAATAATTTAACGATTTTACTTTATTATTACATTTGTACTTCTAATATTAGGCACTGCTGTATCCTCAACAAGTTCCCGGGGCTCTGGAGAAATCAAATGCAGCATAGGTTCCCTAAACTTGTGCAACAATTTAAGGTAATAAAACTACTATTTATTTGCTTAATTTTTTTAGCATCAACGCAAAGACTAATTTGCGGCTAACCCAGTATATGTGTAAGTTAATATTTTTAAGAATGACGAACAAAAAAAATATTTATTTTTAGGACTACATTTATGCCCTGTACTCTAAAAAGACTACAGGGCTCTATTAGGTTTGTCAGCAGCCAATTTTGCGTACCAGGCAGAAGAAGCATTTGCAAACCCATAAAGTATTCGTATTCTTGATCAACAAGAGCCGAGTCTATATATCAATGTCTGTCTGTCCGTCATATAGCTGCCATGGGACAAATCGGTCAAAAATTAATTATTAATATGGTAAAATGTACACTAGATTGATTACGGGGTCTTATGCAGTCGGCTCGCTCGCCTGTAGCCTTTTATAATTGTCTACTTTATAACAATCAGATGAGCTTACATTTATTTGGAATTCTTAAAGATGATCCTCTGTTTAAAAAATATATTTTTCCACCTTTTAGTGATGTAGAAAGTTATGGCGTGGAAAAATTTACTCCTGATCAAATGTCCTGCAGCACCTGTAACATGTTGATGCTAATTATGAAGAAAAAATTCGAGTCAACTACAAAGGAAGACATGATCGATGGAGTGCTCCATGAATGCAACAGTCTCAGCATCTTGTCAGAGACGTGTGCCAATATGGTGTTCAATTATTTTGATTACTTCTATGATTTTATGAAAGATCAACTCCAGTCGAATAAAATCTGCGCAATTTCTGGCATTTGTGTGGGTACCGACTGGAAGCAAGAATTGGAATCCGTCTCATTCCAAGTGCAGAATGATGAATTTTATTGCGAAGAGTGCCTGAAAATCACCAAGCACATACAACATTCACTGACTAAAGGTACTGAGACTCAGTTCAAGGCACATCTCATGGATCTTTGCCATTCGATGCCAATTCTAAAACACGAATGTGCCAGATTTGTAGATCAGTATTCCCACGTCGCTTATGACATGCTGAAGAGCATGAAACTCGATGTTCTCTGCTCAATTACTGGTGTATGCCACAAAAAAAGAAACGAAAACAAAGACAAGGAACTGCAACTGATCTCGAATAATGTTGCCCGGGAATCGAAGAATTGTGGGTTCTGTAAAAATATTATTAAGACCTTGAATGAAATGGTCAGGAAGCAATATGATATCAGCGCAATCTTGAAAGTCGTATGTGACGATCTAAAGGGGCAGAATCTGATCGATAAATGTCACAAAATGATAGATAACCACACAGCATTGATTATCGAGTTAGTATCGAAAAATGCATCACACTACGAAATTTGCAGGAAGCTCAAAATGTGCCTTTTACTGAATGAAGAAAGCAGTAAGTATTCAAAATTTATAGACATTTTGAGGACTTCAACGTTTATGATCGTCTTTTTTAGATTTCGATCTGGAAATGCCTCAACCTCTATCAGAAGTGTACAGAGAAAAAAAGCATAAAAGGAAGGGATCATTGATATGCAAAATTTGCAAGCGATCAATTCAACAATTTGTGACTATTAATCACAATGCAAACAAAGATGAAATCAAGAATGCCATGGAAAAGGCTTGTCACAAGCTGGGACTACTACATCATAAATGTGACAAATTTATGAGCAAACATTCCGATCAAATTGCCGATCTGATCTTAAAGAAAAAGTCCCCAAATTTTATTTGCAAAGCGATCGAATTGTGCAGGTCTGCTGTGGAAGAAGACTGTGAGTATTTGATAATTTTAAATTTTTTAAGTGTAAGTAAATATTTGTTTATTGGTTAGATGAAATGGAATCGAACTTGTCTTCGGAGCAGGAACACTTTGATGAGTCCATCTGCACATATTTGAAGGAATACATCCGCGAGAATGATCAACTTGAGGGATCTACTCCTTCTGTAAACAGTGCTCTTGGCGCTCTCTGTCGAATGATTCTATCCAGTGTTAAGAGAGTTTTCGATACCCAAAAGAAACGTAAAAAAATTGTAGATGCGGTCGTGCTAATCTGCAATATCTGGCCCGGTTTTATCCAAATACCTTGCCACACGGTGGTTCAACATTTTGGTATAGCATTCTTACAAGCGATAAACGAGTTAAGTCCACATTATATCTGCCATTTTCTTGACCCAAGGGCTGGTCAGACTGTGATAGAAGACTTAAATAACGCGTTTAATGAATATCTGCAAAAATCTTGTGGTTTTTCTACTTCATAAATTTATATTTTAAACTACACTTGTATACACTGAATACACTCCAATAAATTACCGTTTATGGTACCTATTATTCAAATAAAATCGGACTTATGTAAGCTTTTTTAATAAATTGATTAATAAATTCAAAAAATGGAGTTTGCCTTCCATGTCATCTAATCTAGATCCACAATTATAATGTCCAAAATTGTAGCAGTCGTCACTATTTTTGATCATATTTAAAAAAACACGCAAACTTGTTGATTTTTCAAATTTCTTTTCGCTTAACAATTTATTTTAACATAAGTTGTAATAATTGATACAACTTTTTTGTATTACAAAAAATTACTTAAATTAATAATTAAACGATAATTTAGCTACGCGTCGGCTTAGGTTCGATATTATTAGCGTTTCAAGTTCCATTTAAAACAAATGTATCAATTTTATTAATTCGATAGGTGTTAAAGTTGTTGCCTGTCAAGATTACGAACTGTTCAAATTTGTTTAAAATTGTGTACTATATTGTAGTGTAGTCTGTATATATAAATATATATTTTGGATGAATAAGCATAAACAAAACTTTAATCTTATTGTACAATATAAATGTGTAAAATGAAAAAAAAAAATATATGTTTTGTTTGTTTAAAATGTATATATATGTATATAATAAACAGCAAGTCTCTCTTGAATCTCAATTCACAAAATAAACGTCAAAAATTAACGATTAGTATTATGCATGTGTCAAATTAAAAAATTGTTTAAACGTCTGATACCATAAATACACAAAAGCGCGTTTTTAAAAGTCTGCGGCTCAGTAGTCAATGCCACTTGCCCCATTCTGTTGCATGCGTACAGAGCGACGTCGCGTCAGAATGCGTGCTGGAGCCGTTGGTGCCGCCTCGCGTGATTCGTCGACTACAGTTGCTGCCACTTGATCCTGGATATTTGATGGTACTGATGTTGCTGCTGCTGTGGCTTCCTCGCTGGCCATACTGGCTACCGCATTGTCCACCACGAGCGGCGTTGGTGTTACAATAACCAGATTTGGTTCATCCTCAAGCTGAGAGTTGCGTCGTGCTGTCAATCCGCGTAGCTTGGACTTCTTGGGCGGCAAGGTGCGGGGAGCGCTGATCTCTCGCAATATTGGCACTACCGGTGCCTCTTGAACGCAAATAGCCGTTGCAGTTGTAGTTGCACTTGTCGTTTCCTCTTCGTAGTTGCGTTTTCGCGCTAAACCGCGCAGCTGCTCCATTTTTGCTACCATTGCTATTGCTGCCTTCATCAGGAATTATGAGCTCTTGGCTTATATTTGGTGGATCGTTCTTTATGCCATTGTAGTAGTCAGATGTGCTTGAAGTTGAGGCCGCCGTTGTCGTGTCCAGACAGGCATTTTCATCAATGGTGTCCAGCTTACTGCTAATATTAGCCTGCTGGTACTGGCTGCTGTTGCTTGTACTGGTACTTTGGCCATTTGTGACCACAGTCGTTGTCGTTGGGAGCGCTGCATTATCGTTTGTTTCCTTTGGACTATTGGCGCAATTCGCTTGTCGCAACTGGGAGTTTTCCTTTTCCAAGGTCTGAATCCGATCACGTGTTGTCTTTAGCTCTTGTTGTAAAAATAATATGGTGCTCTGCATGCCCTCCACATCCTCGTCCAACTCCTGCAGAAAGTCATCTAGCTCTGTAAGCGTAAATAGAGTTTATATTAAATCTGTGTTATATGGAAAATACATCTTTACTCTACTACACACCCGATTGCGATTTTTTTACTTCCTCACTGAAGCTTTTTTGCATGGCCAGTTCGGACTCTAGCTTCGCTAGTCGCCCGTTCGATGTCATTTTGCCCAACTCTTCGTTCTCCTGGTACAATAAACGGCACTTGGCCATTAGCCGCTTTCCTGTATTTGAATCGGGAGTAAACTTCCAGGCAGACAACTCATTTTGTGTCTCCTCAAGCTTGGCCTTGGTGGCCTTGAGTTCCTTCTTGAGACGTTCAAACAGTAAATTTACAGCCGGATCAAGAAGTGCCGTGCGAAGGGCTAGAGCTGTGGGCGCTTGCTGTGCCTTGTACTCGGCAATTTGGCTCTGTTAGGTTGATATTTCACAGACAATTTTCATTTAAAATTTGGTAAAGACTAATACCAAGTATTCCACCTCAACTTACCACATAATCCTGAAACTCTTGTTCCTTGTTAGCCAGGCGACGCATAAGAATCTTCTCACGTCTCTGAGCATCGGCGCATTGCAATCCGAGACGCGTTTGCTCCACCTTGAGATTCTCGATTTCATCTATTAAGGCGGAAGAGTAAAGCAAGACAAAGACATAAAATTCATTATTAGTTTGCGATCCAGCCAATAGGAGAAGGCATGATCAGTTTGCTATTGAGAAGAAGAAGAAGAGTAAAAAGCATCAAATGCAGCAGAAGCGGCACAAGCAAGAAGCAGTTGCACGCTCCCAGTCCGCAATCATTCCAAATATACAAGTTCTTAAAGGTCAAAAAAGTGGCACAACCTTTTGTGTGATCTAAAAATGTTGGTTGTTGTTTGCAGTTTGCACGAAGATACATATATTATTTTGATATTTGTTTTTAATGAACTTAATACGAATTCATACCAATGCGTTGCAATCATTCGTGTTAGTTCGTGACATTTTTGTATGTTGTGGTTGTGGTTGATGTGGTTGTTGTTGTTGTTGTTGCTCTTGCTGCTGTTCTTGCTGCTGAGGCTGCTGTTGCTGATATCACTGTTGTCGCCACCGTTGCCCCCTTCCCCCCTTGTTGATGTTGTTGTTGTTGTCACGAACGTTGCACTCGCACACGTTAATTCTTGCATTACTCTTGGCTTGCTCTCTTGCTTTTGCCTCAAACAATTACTCAACACTGGCTTGCACTTGAACTTTTCTTTCTTAATTTGCATTTTCTTTTTTGCTTGCTTTTTTTTTTAGAACCAACACACTGTAAAAACAACAAACGATTTGAAATTTTTGTGACAAAATTGAAAATATTTAGAAAAACACTTGTAAAAAACTCGACGCGCGCACTTTGCTTTCATTTCAAGAAGCTCATAAAACAAACATTTTTTTCTATTTTTCTTTTCTTTTTTCTTGGCATTTTTCAACACTCATTCTCTCTCTCAATATGCTCACGGGGCTCTGGCTCTCATACATAAAGTTCATCGACTTATTTTTGTTACTGTATTGCAAACATACATATTATTTATACAATTTATTTTATTCTTTGTTGTGCTATATTTTAATTGGTAATTGCGTATTATTTTTGTTATTTCAGTTGTGTCGAAAACAAACTGAGTTTCATTGAGATTCACTCATGTTTGTGTATGTGTGTGTGTTCGGATGTGTATTTTGGCCAAAGTTTGACCTGCTTAGCAATAAAACAAATAAAAGATTCATTTATAATTTGGAGCAACAAGAAATAATAACATTTAAATAATTTTTAAAAGATATTATTTTTAAGAGTTTAAAGTAAAGTATCTCAAACTTATCTCATTGCTGATAAAAAAAAATAAACCATGTATACACAAACACACTCACACACACACAGACGCTCAAACATGCACGAACCTTGGAGAATTTAGCGCGCAATTTCATAGTTGATTATTTCTATTTATTGTGATTATTTTGTATTGGGCTAAAAGTTCATTTTGTGCTCCAATTTGCTTTTAGAGCCGAGACACTGGCTAAGTTCTTGGCTTTATTTTATATTTGAATAACACAATAATTATAATTTATTTAACTTTATGCTATTTTATTTGATTTTCAATTATTTTTGTATTTGAACCTTCTTCGTTATTATGCACTCGAATATTTGTATTATTTTGGTACTTTTGTTGAATGGCTGATTGAAAACTCAACTACTTTTAGCTCAACAAAAGAGAACGTGGTGGATGGCAGACAGAGAAAGATAAAAACAGAATGAGAAAGGAAAACGCGCGCGCTCAGGGGCTCGGTAACGAATGCGGGCACGTAGGCAGCTTGAGAGCAACGTTGGCAACGGCAACGGCAACAAAAGTGGCCAAAACGAAAACTGTACACTCGGTAGAGACGTAGACGGAAATGGTGACGACGGTAAACGGCAAAGGCGAAAACACAGAAACGAAGTAGAGAAATTTGATCAATGGAATCGGCATTTTGCAATTTATTTAAATATTTTATTATTTATTTATTTATTTGGATTTTTTTATTTTATTTCATTTGATTTTTTTATTTCATTTATTTTACTAATATTTTTGTTTGACACTTGTTACACTTTTTGCATTTAATCAGTTTTTTTATATATATTTTATTTTGATTTTGCTATTATTTTTGTTAACTGTTCTTGGCACAACACTTGGCAACACTTTATTGACCGATTTAATTATTTTACTCTTTTATTTATTTTTTATTTTTACTCTTTTATATAATATATTAATGCATATTATTTGATAGTTCGATTAGCACTCACATTTTCATTAAACACTTGGCCCTGTTATTTATATTTTGTATCTTAACTTCATTTTTTGTTAAGAAAACGCCAAATTATAAACGATAAATGTTTCAACGAGTGTTCGCTTCAATCAATTCAAGTTCGATCATGAAAAAACCAATTTCAAGGCACAAGGCACACGTGGAGTTCTTTTTAGTGTTTTTCATAACTCAACTCATATTTGCACAAAAACTCAAACGTAGGCTGCAAACGCTAATTTCAGTACTAAATCACCTTAAATATCTTACAGTAAGGGATGTGAAATAACTGTGAATAACTTCACTTTTACACAAAATAAGCAGTAACAATTGAAATATAAATGTGAAAAGTAAATATCTTAAATTAGTTACTTCACACTCCTCAGTCACATATTGTAAACAAAAAAAACTTAGAAAATTATAAGATTTACACAAATGTACACCGATGTTTGTTGTTGTTTTGCAGAAGTATTATATAATATGTTTCTAATTTGCTTTGTATGTTTCATAAAGAATAATTTTATACCTTCAAGCAATCGTCGTTGTTCGGCTGCTGCGGCAGTTTCTGCAACAGCGGCATCATGTTCTTGATGATGTTGTTGCTGCTGCTGCTGCTGCTGTTGTTGCTGTTGTTGTTGTTGCTGCTGCTGGTGATGGTGGTGTCGAAGCTGTGGTGGTAGTGGCGTCTCCTGCGTTTGCTGCGCTTGAGATGTAGTCGAATGATGATGATGATGGTGATGATGATGATGTTGTTGCTGTTGATGCGACGTCGGTAGCTCCTCGGAGCCAGACGGTGTAGGCGATGCCGGGCCCGAGGGGCCGCTGTTACCACCAGCCCCGATAATACCAGCGTTACCCCCAGCACCTCCCATAACACCACCACCCCCGCCGCCACTGTTGTTGATCATATGCAAATTGTGATCATACTTTGTAGACATTTTGTCGTAACTGTTCATCAAGGGTCTCTGATCGTCCATAGTCATTGCAGCGACACTCATAACTCAATATAAAGCTCTATTGGGTCCTTTTTCTTTTTGCTTGCGTCGATTTTTACATGGGCATGTACACACTGGAAAAACACACAAAACTCGATGCTCTCTGCACACTGCTCACTGCCAGTGGAGCACTTTTTCTCGCTCACACGCACGCAGTATTTGTATTGGGGTTGCCTGCTCGCTCACCAATATCAACGTAGACGACGCGAGCCAAGCGAAAATTTTTTATTTGTTGGCCTGCTACTTTTCAGTTGCAGATTTTTCCAACTTCTTACGTATTAACAACGATGAATTATTAATAACTTGCTTGATTGTTCATTTATTTGCACTTTTTTAACATTTTTATAAGATTATAAGCACTTTAATTACGTTTATTTTGTAATTTTACATGGACCGTCGTTGTCGCCAGTTAGAAGAAAACGTATGAACAGCGTTGCCACAAGTTTGACAACAAAATTCAACATGGTGGACCGATAACAATAGCTGGCGTGCAATACCAAAATCAGATACGGTAACTCTAATACACAACGAGTCAGCTGGTCACTCTTGCTTTACTTGTTGTTTACGTTTTTCAAAGAAGAAGAAATTTGTCAGTCAGCCCTGGTTCATTTTGCAAATTACATAAAAGAATACGACAAAAAACGACAAAATGTTGCGGCAAATTGCTGGACCAGCCTACGCAAAGCTATTAAATGCAACCAGAAACACAGCAACTGCGTCATGCGCTAAAACCGCATTCGGCGGCTCTCTGAGCACCACCTTGGTACGCCAGCAGCAAACGATGCCCGTCGTCGACTCCAGCAATAATCTACCCAAGCAAGGTTACTCCCCATTCGGAACTAAGCAGTCCAGCATGGCCGAATGGTCGCTGGCGAGATTGGATGACCTGCTCAACTGGGGCCGCAAGGGTTCCATTTGGCCACTAACCTTCGGCCTGGCCTGCTGTGCCGTGGAAATGATGCACATTGCAGCCCCACGGTAAGGCTCAAACCACATAAAAAGCAAGCGAAACTAATCTTTCTTCATTTCAGCTATGACATGGATCGCTATGGTGTTGTGTTCCGAGCATCACCTCGCCAAGCTGATGTCATCATCGTGGCTGGCACGCTGACCAACAAAATGGCCCCCGCCCTCCGCAAGGTGTATGACCAGATGCCCGAACCACGTTGGGTGATCTCAATGGGTAGCTGTGCCAATGGCGGTGGCTACTACCATTATTCATACTCGGTTGTGCGCGGCTGTGACCGGATTATCCCCGTTGACATCTACGTGCCCGGCTGCCCGCCCACCGCGGAGGCGCTTCTGTATGGCGTTCTGCAGCTCCAAAAGAAGGTCAAGCGCATGAAGACCCTGCAGATGTGGTACAGAAAGTAGAAACAAAATTATGAATAGAAGCGAAAAGTGTTAAATAAATATTTCCTGAAAATGTGCTATTAGCAAATATATTTCCTTAAAGAGATTTACTGTCCAGCAGCTTTTAAACCTGATTTAAGCAAAAGTTAACAAAAAACGAATTGGTCCAAGTTTTAAAATGAAAGAAATATCCATCATTATCATTACAGGTTTTTCTGAAAGAGATTTTATTTGGTTTTATGTGCAATTGTAAGATCTCCCGCTGAAAATGTGGACCAACTTAATTGGTAAGAGAAACTATGGAGTACTTAAAGTAACAGAAGCTATTGGCAGCTAAGTTGGATAACTAAAAAAATAATTACATAAATTTAAACTATTATAGTCCTAAAACGCACAATTAGATTAAAAACCCTTAAGTTATCATAGCTTCTTATGAGGAATGCCCGCACTATTTATAAAACCAAAACCATTTTGTGACGTCATGTGATGAATTCAATCTTGTATTCACATAACGCCATGGCCAGCGTTGCCAGATCTTTAGTTAGTTAAACATATGTGCAATGGCCGATATGCCTGAAAATCTACAAGTGATTAAATTGGAACCTCCAGGTACGCCGGAAAAGGCAAACATCAAGGAACGCCTCAACTTGCACGTGAAACGGCGTCTCCAACAAGAAACTCCAGAACTTCCGCACAACGACAATGGCCCGCCCAGCAAAAACAATAGCACCAACAAACGCTGCAAGCCCACCCAAACGCAGGCTAAGGAGGTCCAAAAGCCTCGCAAGCCCTATCAGAAGCGTGTTGAAAAGGTCAAAACCGAGAGCAGCAAGGGCAAAAGAAGTGAGTTCGTCACAGATAATTCTACTGATAATCAGTTATAATCAGCATCCGCTTGCAGCACCCACAGTTTGCCCCTCAGCGGAGCGCGAGCTGGACACATACGACGAGTCCGCAGATCTCGAAGCTTCGCCCGAAACTCCCGACGCAAGAAACCAGAACCGGGATCGCTACAAGAGCTCTGATATACTCAGCACTGTGCTGAGCAGAAAGAAGCGAGCTCTAATGCACGATCCCCAGGTGCAGCTCTTCTGGTCTCAGATCATGTCGGCGCTAAGGGAGTAAGCCCCCCGAGTAGTAGTTTTTGTTTACTTCGGGAATCGAGTAAGTATAAGAATTGTTTTTGATCGAATTCAAAACGTATAATCCACTATTTACCAGTTTTTTTAAGTTTAGTTTAAATTGGTTTTCGATATCTGAAAGTTATCACAATAAATTCTTATCGGAAAGATAGATTTCCATCTTTTTAACTAGTGTCGACACAACAAGATACTTTTTTTAAAATACTATTTTTAACTCGCTTTAAAAACTATAACAAATTCCTTGAAACATTTAAATCTGAGCACTCTTGCGCTATGTTTCCTGCGCAGACTCGCAGAATTGATTGCTCTCCGAAGAGCAGCCGGTAGGTTGTGCTCCCACGGAGTCCCAGAAAGAGAGACATAGAGAGAGAGAGAGAGCGTTGTCCGGAGGCTTTTACCCGTTGACGGCATTTCTGCCTTTCTGACAGCTGCGAATTCGCAGGGAGGCTCAGAAGGAAATCTGTCGTTTCTGGGGTTGCAACGTTTTGTGTCGCGTAATCGGTGATTTTGTGTGTGACTGAGAAGTAAGCAAAATAATAGACAAATAAATGTGAATTTCAAGTGTTACGCCGTTTGACAAATTAAATCGTTTATTTCGCCACCATTTGAATAAATAAATATTCCAAATTTATGAGTTTCGTTGGAGCTTTAAATGTTAGATAATACCGTTAGTGTTCTATCGATTTAACTAAGTTTTTTCGTCTCTCTTTCCCACACTCTCTCTCTCTGTGCGCTGCTTTCGAACAACTGTTCAGGGGCGGCTCTCCCTCTCTCTCCCTCTCGCTCGCTCTCTCTCTAGTTAGCTCACTCTCTTTCAATCCTTTTGACTTTGTGCTTCGTCCTTGCCTCGTGCACGAATTTGCGCTCAAAATGGACGGAACAACAACACTCACACACATTGAGCCCTACTGGGATGCTTTTCGGTTTTCGCTTTCGTTCTTTCCTCCTTTTTTGCCTCCATTTTCGTTTCCATTTCCATTTGCATTTCCACTTGGACTCAGCTTGAATGAGCTTTTCTCGGCGTTCGCTTCTTTCAATCCCAAGAAATTCGCAACGACGCCAGCTACCAGTCTCGAAAAAGAACTGTTTGTCTGACAACTCTTATGTAAATATTGAAAATAAAAAACAAAACTCAAATATTTTTTAAGTATATTGAAATATTGATACATATTGATCGAATGTGTGATACCTTATGTAACCCGTGCAGAGCTTTGTGAGAGTAAAAGTGCTGTGAAAAAAGGTGAAAGGTGAAAACTGATTACAAAACAATTTTAGTAAAGTAAAGCGAGTGGAAAGTGTAGCCAGAATAAAGCAAAAGAAATTCCCTAAATCATATTAAATCTAAATCATGTTTATTTCGAACGTGTTTCATGTACAATAGTGGTATTCCTGCATAAAGCCAGAAATACTCTGTCTCGCTGTTATACAACATGATTGCGAATATCTCTCATTCCATCCCAACGTAGTCACAACAATCACAACGACAGCGACAACAACAAATACAAGAACAACTACAACAAATACCCCCTATTTTCAGTAGTTAGGTTTACCCGTTCTACCTACTTTTTTTTAATGGCTAAATCGATATTCCCTGCTGAAAAAAAGAACAAAAACCTGCACTAAAACCTTCGCTGGCATTTGGTCTGGGCTCAATGTTAATCGTGAGTTACTATTACTATTACATAAGTCTCGACGGAGGGAAGTTTCACCAAAATACTGGGGAGTGGAGTGGAGGGGAAGAGTAGAGTATACCTCGAAGGAAATGCCAAAAGTTTGTTAACGGAGACACACGGACTCGATAGCAACTGAACTAGGTCAGTTATTGAATTTTCCCATCTCACATCCACGGAGTGTTACGTCCACCGCCCACACAGAATTGTGGCATGCAGCTGCACTGAGCTGACTGAAATGAACCAAATCAGAGTCCATATCGGACTCTCAATCAATTGCCAGCATGAATCACACTCGACACTTCATGTCGAGCATGTCAATGAGCCATATTAGTGCGAGTGTATCATGTCACAGAAGTAGTACAGTGGGCACTGCATGACAACGGCTGCCGTGTGCTGCTCTATTGATTGTCACAGTTTGCGCTTTTCCACACACTCAAACACAGACAGGGAGGTGTATGGCACCTTTTTAGAGCAGTACTCTGACGATGAACTGAACAACTTGCCACATGCCCCGAGTGGTAAACTTCCTATGGATTCCGTCGGAAATGTTATGCCAAGTGACGATATCTGGACTCAGCTCAGAGCTGGAATTTCCCGCTCTCTAGCTGATACAGTGATTAAGCTCGTTATGAGGCAACATAACTTGGGAATACCCCTAATTATACAATACTCAGTAGGAAAATCAATTACAAGCATAGTCAGCAAAAGTACTCATACCATCGCTGGCACTCTTACCAATCATTGCAATCCAATTAAGTGGCCAACATAAAGCGGCCGTTACCGTTAGGCATGTACTCGATTTCTTTTTTTGTTCATTGTGGACATTGAGTGCAATTGGCCCACTCACTTTGGCACATGGGATCCACAAGCTTGTGGGTCTTGTTTTAGTCCCTCAGACACTCGCATTTGTGTCGGCAAATTTCTCTCTGCGCTCTCTTTCTCTCTCTGCCCCCAAACTCCCCTGCTCTACGGATTTTGGCCCATTTGAGAGATTTTGTTGGCCTCATTGCAAGTTCTGTTTTCATATTTGGATTTTCACTTTCTTGACCGCTAAACGCGAATTCCGTTTAACAAGTTGCAAAAATATTTTAAATGGATGAAAAACAGTTGAATAAAATTAGGGAAATGCAGTTAAAATTATAAATGAATTTCAATAATAAAAAACATGATTTTTATTTAAATGTTTAGAGTTGAGATGTCAACAAGTCTCAGTTGAGTTTATTCCTATAGTTATTAATAGGATAGTTATTTCATATTAAATTTACTATCACTTATAAAGTGTTAAATTTAAAGAAAGAATCCAAAATTCTAATATAAAACGTTTTCGTCTTTGATAAAAATAAATTAGAGTTTACAATGATTAAGCTCAAGTATCTTTGCCTCATTTTAATCATATTAAATTGTTCAATCCATTCCAGCATGCTAATTTAACGCTATCAAATTCAAATACAATAAAAGAAACTAAAAGTCAGAAATAAAGCAGAATTTACTACCAAAAAACCAGAGGAAATCGAGTTCATCTAAGCAGAAAAACAAAAACAATTGGAAAATCGAAAAATGTCGCCGTTTATGGAGAAAGTTCTGCTGCTTTTAGGCGTGCTGTGCTGCATACAAGGTGAGTCTTGATCCCAGATGAGACATGAAGTAATCACTGAACTTTTACAGTGTCCACTGCCCTGATGTGCTACGACTGCAACAGTGAGTTCGATCCACGCTGCGGAGATCCCTTCGAGCCGTACTCCATCGGCGAGGTGAATTGCAGCAAACAGGAGCCACTGGAGCACCTCAAGGACAAGTACAAGCCCATGTTGTGCCGCAAGACAGTGCAGAAGAGTGAGTTATATTGAATAATCCCTTCTACTCGTTCCCTGTGCTAATATACAAACCAATGTTTCAGTATACGGAAAAACTCGCATTGTGCGCGGCTGCGGTTACATACCAGACGAGCGCACAGACAAGGAGTGCGTGAGGCGGTCGGGAACCCACGACGTCTCCGCTACTTACTGCGCCTGCACCAAGGAACTGTGCAACGGTGCAGTGGGTGGAGCTGTATCGCAGAGTGCTCTGATCCTGGCGCTGGTGGCCGGATTGTCGCTGTTCATGACAAGACAAAGCATAGCTGTTCAGAGCTCATAAATATGTGTATTGTCTTAATTTTAATATCTGTTATTCTCTTTCGTTTGAGTCATTTGAGTTGAGGATTTCCTTTCGGGATTTGATTTTTAAATACGGCAAAACTGTACGAGATATGAAACCAAAGACAACACATGTGTATAATTTGTTGAGTTCTTGAAATGGAAAATTTAAACAGTACCTCAAGTAATTGAACAAAATAAAACAAACAAATAGTTTGGGCGGTGAAATCCATATTGTTTGTATTTAAAAATTCAGTTATTTAATTTGAAACACATGTTTATCCAAAAAAAAAAAAAAAACAAATACCAAAAACCAAAAACAAAATGATTAAATAAACAAAAAACTGCCAGTAAACAAACATCTCCGCCTAATAAAAGAAAATTCATGTCCAACCAAAAAGCAGAGGCTTACAATTATTTCAATTAATATTATGTTAACCAGTCAATGTTATAAAACATTTCCCAACAAAGGCGAATATATTTTCAACTACTAAATCGCGAAACAAGCCCAGAAATTGTCACAAGAGATTAAACAAATAAGAAAGAAATGAGAAAGTTAATAGAGCATAATATTTACAGTAACTAGGACTCAAAATCATCCAAGTAAAACAAAGAAATTAAGTATCAAGTTATATTTCAACTAAATGCGAAATGCAAAAAATACAAATTAATAGCATATATTGATGTAAATGGTAAAAAGCAGACAACTTTTAACAAAAAACAAATACAAATGAAATAATCATTGTCAGATTAGAAAACTAATCAAATATTATACTTTGTCCACTTCAAGCAGCATCTAGCTTAACATAAAATAAAAGAATAGACAATTTAATAAGCCTATTAAATCTTCCTAAATAAGCAGCATTAACATTCAATTCATCATGTAGATAATTATTGGATTTAGTTCAGTTTTAGTTGTAATTTTAAAATATTTTAGCTATTAGCAAACATTTAAAGTGCTGATTTTGAACACTTGATAGGCATAACACACACAAATACACAACCAAACACATGTGAACTCAAGAACCGAAACTAAGATACATTTTAACACCATATTTTGTTGGAGAAACAAATTTTATTAAACACATTTCAAAAGATTTACAACTTATACACATCTTAATACACCTGCATACAGAGAATATTTATTTAGTTAATACTATAAATAATTATATTGAATGCTAAAAAAAAAGTAGGTAAAAATTACAAAATTTATTAAGAAATCAAAAATAAAACTAAAAATGAAATGATATTACATCACATTATTTTTAGTTCAAACTTGAAGAATATAGTTTATTGGAAGTATAAACAATAAAGCAATGTGCTTCTGCATTAAATAAAAATAAAAACAAAAACAAAAATATATATTCAATTACATTCATCAGAAAATGAAACAAATGAATATAAAACGAAAATAAAGTCCTTCTATAATGAAATATGGCATCGTGATCATATCACTGAGCTTTGCTTTTTGAGTATCGAGATTCCGGAGTAAAACTGAATACAAAATACTAAAACCTACACAACTTACATAAATGTTATTTCAAAGAACACATAAAGATAACTACTACAATGCAAACTCTAAACTCAAATATTTTAAAAAATAATTTAGCATAATAAATGGAATAAATGGAAACCAACAACAAGGTTTGTTTGATAGTCATAAAATTCAACTTGAAAGTAAAAAATAAAGTAATAAACAAATATAACACCAAAAGATAACAAGAAAATTGAATTGTTGAACAAAAAAGAACACACAGTTGCATAATGATTATTATAAAAATATATATTATTATAAATAATAAAACAATGAGTTTTGTCTGCGCTGGCTGAGTCGTCAAAATAATAATTAAATACTTTATATTTGGTTTATGAGTTTCTATGCAAACCCAACCAATATTTATTCAAGAAACCAAAAGGAAAGTATAATAAAAATAAAAAAATGAAAATGAAATTGAAGACGCAAAACCAAAAAGAACAAATAAATCCAACAACAATTTACAAATAAAACAAATTATGTGAACTTGTTAATTTTTAGCGTTTAAGTCTGTAAAGCTCCGCTTGTAGATGAAAAATCAATAAATAAACTAAATACAAAATTGAACATAAAGATGGAGAAAAAAAGTTATAAACTTTCACAAAAACAACAACAACTTTGTTGCAACTTTCTCAACTTATGCAGTCGTCAATGATGTAATCAATAAAAGAAAACCAATGTTAACTATGATTTACTGTTATATTGCACCCTCTAAGGACTTAACCCAAGCCAAGAACAAGCTCTCTTTCAATTTATGCAGCACTTCCAATCGAATTCGGGAAGATTGCTCCCTTGGCAATGGACTGTGTGCCACTACGAACAATTTTAATGTAGCCGTCCTCACCCCATGTATCGCCAAACGAGTTGAGGCACAGCCAATAGTCTAGGCCACTCTCTGCGTCATGGCCATAACCGACCACCACCAGAAACTGTGAGCTGTTGGCCGTGGCCCGGGCCGGTGGGACGTAGACTCCGCTTTTGTAGTGCATGAAACCAAAGGTCGCTGGGTTGTACTCCACGATCACGGGTATGGAGCTGGACACAAAGCGCTTCACGGACTCGTCATCTCCATCCGAAATTCTACCATATGTATCCAGCTTGATGGCACTAGCCGACGTCGCGGGCGGCGAGCACATGCCCTGCACGGAGTTCTCATGATGCGGGTAGTCGTCCTCGGGTACCAGCTGCGTGTTGGGCAGTTGGGTCAGATAATCAAAAGCGTTTTGGGGCACCTGAGTGGTACAACTGGTGCTCATGCCAGCACAGTCGATCAGACTCTGTGCCGAATAGTTCAAGGGTACCATAACGTTGGGCAGCGCATTCATTATCTGAATGGCTCTTGCCGTCGCATATGCCCAGCTCGCGCTGCAGATAGTGCCCTGATCCTGGGGGCTTAGAGTGATGTCAAACTCCTTAAGGATGTCCATTTCGTCAGCGACTGTGGTCTCCGTGGCCACTGGAGTCGAGTTGTGGGACTGGGCAGGATATACGGCCTGGGGCAAGCGAGCTGCGAAGGTGATTAGCCGGATATCCGAGAACTGATTGATTCCCGTACGATAGGTGTTCACTTTTCGATCTGCCAAGGTGTTGTGCTGAGCAATTTGATTGCTGTGGTAGTTGAAGTAGTAGTTGGCAGTGTTCCTGTCCGCATTTGTGGCATACTCCTTATTGAACTTTTCCTAAAATGTATTGGAACCAAGTAAGTTTTTTATTTTGGCAGAGTTTTTGGTAAACTTACAACAAACGCCGCGAAATCTGCGGCAGCCTGTCCATGGTTGATGGAGTAGACACCCGTGGAGACGAAGACACAGCAGAGAAGCAGCTTTAACATGTTGAAACTGTAGCAGACACTAGTTAACAATTGGGCATGGGCATGGCACTTATATAGTCGCATCCAGCCAAACACTTTCTTTATGATTGGACGAGCAAATAGAAGATAAAAGTCGCGCCACAAAACAGTGCAAATAGATTTCTACATAAAATTCACGACTATCGTTCTTTGGGGCCCAGCTAATGTTTAATTCGCACTTGCCTAATTATGATATAGTCGAGCACTACATTCACTCGGAGCACTTGCAGCACTTGTAGCACTTGGAGAGTCTTCTGGGAGTGTCTGATTGTTTGGACGGCTCTCTGGCGTTCCGTTCTCATGTGTCTGTTAATTTGAAATTTCCACTGTCCTAGTTTAATCTGCCATAAAAAAGTTCTTCAGCTGATACCCACAAGCTCATAAATGTTGCGCTAGAAGATACGCTTATCTATAGGAATATTTATTCAAAAACATATTTATTTATTTAGCGCAGTTCCGATTGAATGAAACTTTATTTATTTATTATTAATTATTACAAAATTTCAATTGAATCAACATTTGTTGTGTTCTTACTGCAGATATTTTTAGAAACCGCTAGCCACAGTCCACGCTAGTGACGTAAGCAGTACTGATTAGCATATATGAATAATAAAATTAACATTTCATTTGGTATCGTGCTAATCAATTAAATAACAGTTCTTACAACTAATTAAGTAATTAATAAGTTTTCTACCTCATTACTTAATAGCCATAAATCTCTTTTAGGCCCGCAAATTGTGTGGAAACTGTCAAGTTTATGATCATTTAAAATGGGTGTATAACTATCAAAGTTAACTAAATAAATAAGCGTGTTCGTTATGCTCAAAGCTTTGATTAGCATATCTTAATAGTCACTATAGCTAACTAGTTTGGCCAAAGCGAAGTAGTCAAGTGTAAAGTTTTACATTAGTATAACCTTTTTATGTATATATACCCCATAAATATTTGGAGTCTTCTGTTGGGAATTGGAAAAATCACATATCCAAAAGATTTCAACAGACGTGAGTCGTAATTTTTAAAGTCCACATACAAATTAATGATTAATTTGAATTTAATGCGAAGAGTTGAGATAAATGAGGATTTCAAATATGAAAACCTTTTCAAACCTGATGCCATAAACGCTCAGCAAGTTTTCATTCAACTCTTGGACTCATGGCGCGTTTGAGCCATGGCCTATAAAACCGTTGCGTCTTCCGCCAGCGTGGCTTAAAGCGTTCGCAGTCTCCGAGACATCGGCAGCTTAACCAATTCTTCTTCACCACAAAACAAATACGGCAAAAACACAAGTGATTAAAGGTGATTAAAGATGCATAGGTTAACAGTGCTTGTGTATAAGTGATTCGAAACCAATTTTATATAAGTATGTGAATGACAGTGAATACAAATTTAGTTAAACCCTTTGAGCCTTTCTAAGAACTCTGATAACAAAAAGATAAAGTCTTGCGTAAAAAAGACTGCAAAAAAATATGAAATGTTGACATCAACATATCTCCACATCAGTCAGTGCGAACAAGTTGTAATATTTATCATTATCGTAATTATGGACCTTTCAAGACAGTCAGCACTTTTGAAGGCACACGAGACACACGAGTGTCTCTTTCCCAATTGTCTTTGGTCTCTCGGCTTGGCAGTTGGCAG
This sequence comes from Drosophila arawakana, assembly GCA_018151165.1. Lineage (NCBI taxonomy): Eukaryota > Metazoa > Arthropoda > Insecta > Diptera > Drosophilidae > Drosophila > Drosophila arawakana. The sequence goes on along the minus strand of JAECWX010000177.1, from coordinate 1,689 downwards.
TCAAATTGCCTTTCACCCGCATCTAATTTTCAGCAAACATTTCTTCACAAATAGTATAAACCATGTGTGGAAGTGGGCAAAAACTATAGAGATGATTATGGACTGTATTGAAAGAGAAATTGATTTGTGTTTACATTTATGATTGTTTGCTTTGGCTACGGAAATTTCACAAACAATGAATTGGGACTTTTATGTAAATTTTGATGAATATGTAAATATAAATTAAAATTCACACGAAATGATTGTTAAAATTAATCACACTAATTAAAAACCCATTCAATCGATATGTAATACTCCAAAGCTTTCATCTTGGACTCGTTCGTTAATCCAACTTGCCTACTTGGGCCCATTGTACAGGGTATAAATATCCATTTCAAAACTTTTACTAGTCACCCATCATAAAAAGTACTAATGTCTTTTTTAGGAAACAGCAAACTGATGATTTTATGGCACAATTTCAAGTACATAAATTCTTATCTGTAATTCGTGGTATACATAAAGTCCCAGAATTATTGTGTTTTTCCTTAGATATCGTAGGCTGCAATGCATAATAGACAAGCATAATAAAGATAAAATGCATAACAAAATTGGCTCATACTTGTATTTGAAATAATTATGGTACTCTTGTCACATCTAGGGTGTAGCTCGCTTGTCAAAATATTCTTCATCCCACGCAGATTTGCCAAATAACAAAAACTACTAAATCCAAGAAAAAATTGTTTTAAATTTGAAGAACAAAAATATTAAATTGTGCCCAAAATTATAATTTCAAGTGCTTCAATCTGTGGAGCTATTTTTGTCAATGTTTTTAAAAAAAGCAGTGTAAATATTAGTAGGTAAATGAAGCTAATGATCTTCATGCTTGAACTAAGAAAACTTTAAGCTTTCCTAGATATTTTATTGTATTAAAGGTAACAGTAAAATTATTTGATGATTTATGTAACACAAGAATTTGAATTAAATTTTAGATTTTAGTAAAGATGTTTTTAGCATTCGTTTGTAGACCGCGTGATCTTAAAAAGAGTAGAGGGGTCTATTAAGTTTCTCCTTCTGTCTGGCGTCTTCTCATCGGCTTTATGTCCAAAAATGTATATTTAAGTAAAATGTTTTCAATTAATAATTATTTCTCAACCAAAGTTAGCCAATTTTTAAACAGTTCTTAGGCAGAAATATTATTATACTCTCTGCAAGAGTATATTGGGTTTGTGCAAAAGTATGTAACATGCAGAAGGAGGCTATTGTTCAAAGCAATACCGTCTAGACCAGTATTCTAAAAAAGAGTAGAGGGGTCTATTAAGTTTGTCAGGGGCAAAATGTGTGAAACAGGCACATCTGCAGTGCCTAAAATCGTCAGTAATTCTTGCTGACATACCAGGCAAACAGAAAGATCAGCAGGTCGCAGTCCAAAAGTTATTTAACATTAACATTAACAGCTTAAGCAGGCTCCCACTCTCTGCGCTAATTGCGCTCAGAGATCTCTGCCGCTGTTTGTGTGATTGTCGCGGACGCCAACAGAGCGCACGAACGGTTTGTGTGTTTGTTCGCCGTCATCTGTGGCGCTTACAAAGAGCACTCTCTGTTTACTGTTGTCGTATGCTCCCCATTTCCACTCTCTGTAATTGAATTTAAATTACAGTCTGTCGCTTTCTGCTGATTCTGGATCGCCTGGTGTTTCACACAAAGAAATCT
>JAECWX010000175.1:0-94320 GCA_018151165.1 Drosophila arawakana | reverse complement strand
TGCAGCAAATTGTTTGCAGGAAATTTGTTTGCAGCAAACTGGTTTCAAGCAAATTTGTTTGCAGCAAATTTGTTTGCAGCAATTTGTTTGCAGCACTTGTTTGCAGCATATTGTTATTGTTTGCCGCAAATTGTTTGTAGCACATTGTTAATAGCAAACCTGTTTAGGCACAATTGTTTGCAGCAAATTTGTTTGTAGGAAAAATTGTTTGTAGCAAATTTTGTTTGCAGCAAATTTGTTTGCAGCAAATTGTTTGTAGCAAAATTGCTTGTAGCAAATTGGTTTGTAGCAAATTGTTTGCAGCAATTTTGTTTGCAGCAAATGGTTTGTAGCAAATTCTGTTTGCAGCAAATTGTTTGCCAAAATCTTATTTTTGCAACAAATTGTTTGCAGAAAATTTGTTGTGAAACCGTGCTGCAACAAATTGTTTGAAGCAAACATTGTTTGCAGCAAACTTGTTTGTAAGTAGATTATTTGTTGCAAATTGTTTGCAAGCAAATTGGCATCTGCAGCAAATCCTTCGCAGCAACTGGTTTGCAGCAAATTGTAGCAAATTGCTTGCTGGAACTGTTTGCAGCAATCTTGTAGCTGTTTTACAAACTGTTTAAGCAAACCCTTTTTGCCAACCAGTTGGTTTGCAGCAAATTGATTTCGCAGCAAATCATTTTGCAGCAACTTGTTTGCAGCAAATTGTTTGCAGGAAATTGGTTTGCAGCAAATTGCTTGCAGCAAAATGTTTGCAAACCCGCTCGCAAACTCTGTTTGCAAGCAAATTGGTTGCTAGCAAAGACGTTTGTAGCAAACTGTTTGCAGAAAATTGTTTGCAGCAACTCTTGTTTGGTAGAAATTGTTTGTAGCAAATTGTTTATAGCAAATTGCTTGCAGCAAATTGTTTCGGAGCCAAATTTGTTTGTAAGCAAATTTGTTTGCAGCAAATTGTTTAGCCAATGTTTGTAGCAAACTGTTTGTAGCAAATTGTTTACAGCAAATTGTTCGCAGCAAAATCTGTTAGCAGCAAATGGTTTGTAGCAAACATGTTTTGTAGCAAACTGTTTTGTGAAATTGTTTGCAGCAATTTGTTTGCAGCAATTTGTTTGCAGCAAATTGTTTGCGGCAAAATGGTTTGTAGCAAATTGCTTGTAACAAATTTGTTTGCAGCAAATGGTTTTGCAGCAAATTTGTTTGGCTAAATTGTTTGCAGCAAACTTGTTTTGCAGCAAATTTGTTTGTAGCAAATTGTTTGCAGCAAATTGTTTGCAGCAAACTTGTCTTGCAGCAAATTTGTTTTGCAAAGCAAACTTGTTTGCAGCACCTTGTCATTGTTTGCAGCAAATTGTTTGTAGCATTATCAAATTGTTTGCAGAAACTGTATGCAAATTGTTTGCAGCAAAATTGTTTGCAGCAATTTGTTTGCAGCAAATTGTTTGCAGCAAATTTTTTGCAGCAAATTTGTTTGTAGCAATTTGTTTGTAGCAAATTGTTTGCAGCAAATTGTTTGTAGCACATTGTTTTTGTAGCAAATTGTTTGCAGCAAAATTGTTTGTAGGCAAATTGTTTTGCAGCAAATCTTGCTTGCAGCAAATTGTTTGTAGCAAAATTGTTTGTAGCAAATTGTTTGTAGCAAATTGTTTGCAGCAAATTTGTTTGCAGTAAATTGTTTGTAGCAAATTTGTTTGTAGCAAATTGTTTGCAGCAAATTGCTTCAGCCAAACTTGTTTGCTTGAAAATGGTTTGCAGCAAATTGTTTGCAGCAAACTGTTTCGCAGCAAATTGTTTGCAGCAACCATATTGTTAAACTTCTATTGTAGCAAACTTGTTTGCTAAATCTAACCTTGCCGTAATCTTTGTTGTGCGAAAACTTGTTTGCAGCAAACTTGTTTGTAGAGCAAACTGTTTGTAGCAAACTGGTTTGTAGCAAATGTTTGCAGCAAACTCCAATGCATTAAATTGTTTGTAGCAAACTTGTTTCAGAAAAATTTGTTTGCAGAACCTTTTTGCAAAAACTGTTTGCAGCAAACATTTTTGTAGTACAAACTGTCTGTAGCAAACTTGTTTGCAGCACCTTTGTTTGCAGCAAATTGTTTGTAGCAAATCATTTCTGATCAACCTGTTTTGCAGCAAATTGTTTGTAGCAATTAAATTTTGCAGCAAATCATTCGTTTTAAGCAAATTGTTTGCAGCAAATCGGTTTGCAGCAAATCATTTGCAGCAAACTGGTTTCGCAGCAAACTTTGTTTGCAAACTGTTTGCAAGTTAAACTGTTTGCAGCTACATTGTTTGCAGCAAATTTGTTTGCAGCAAATTTGTTTGTAGCACATTGTTTGTTTGCAGCAAATTGTTTGCAGCAAATTGTTTGGCAGCAAATTTGTTTGCAGCAAATTGTTTGCAGCAAAATGCAATTTTTATAAGGCAATTCTTTGCAGCAAATTGTTTGTAGCAAATTTGTTTGTAGCAAATTGTTTGCAGCAAATTGTTTGTAGCAAAATTTTTGTAGCAACTGTTTGTAGCAAATTGTTTATGGCAAATTGTTTGCAGCAAAATTTGTTTGCAGCAAAATTGTTTGTAGCAAATTGTTTGCAGCAAATTGGTTTGTAGCAAATTGTTTGCAGCAAATTGTTTGCAGCAAATTGTTTGTAGCAAATTGTTTGCAGCAAATTGTTTGTAGCAAACTGTGCAAAATTTGTTTGCAGCAAATGGTTTGCAGCAAATTTGTTTGCAGCAAATTGTTTGCAGCAAATTTTATGTTAAATGTTTGCAACCAATTGTTTGCAGCAAATTTGTTTGCAGCAAATTTTGTAAAAATTGTTTGCAGCAAATTGTTTTCAGCAAATTTGTTTGCATCAAATTGTTTGGTAGCAAATTGTTTGCAAAATTGTTTGCAGTAAAATTGTTTGTAGCAAATTGTTTGCAGCAAATTTGTTTGCAGCAAAACTGTTTGGCGTCAAATTTGTTTGCAGCAACCTTGTTTCCGTTAAAATCATTTCACTTAAACCTTGTTTGGCAGCAACCTGTTTGCAGGAAATCTTGTTTAACTGCAAAGCAAACTTGTTTGCAGCAAATTTTTGGCAGCAAATTGTTTGCAGCAAATTTGTTTGCAGCAATTGGTTTGTAGCAAATTTGTTTGCAGCAAATTGTTTGTAGCAACTGTTTGCAGCAAATTGTTTGCAGCAAATTGTTTTCAGCAAATTGTTTGTAGAAAATTGTTTGCAGCAAATTGTTTGTAGCAAATTGTTTGCAGCAATTTAGCTTGCAGCAAATTGTTTGTAGCAAATTATTTTGCAGCAAATTGTTTGCAGCAAATTTGTTTGCAGCAAATTTGTTTGCAGCAACTGGTTTTGCAGCAAATCGTTTGCTAGAAAACTGTTTGCAGCAAATTTGTTTGCAGCAAACTGTTTGCAGCAAATCTGTTTGCAGCAAATTATTTATTAAATTGTTTGCAGCAAATCTGTTTGTAGCAAATTGTTTGTAGCAAAATTTGTTTGCAGCAAATTGTTTGTGGAAAATATTTGTTTAAGCAAATTGTTTGTAGCAAATTGTTTGCAGCAAATATGTTTGCAAGCAAATTTGTTTGAGCAAATTGTTTGTAGCACAAATTGTTTGCAGCAAATTGTTTGCAGCAAATTGTTTTTGCAGCAAACTGTTTGCTAATTGTTTGCAGCAAATTGTTTGCAGCAAATTTTTTGCAAATATTTTAGCAAATTTTTTTGCAGCAAATTATTTGGCAGCAAATCTGTTTGTTAAACATATTTGTAGCAAATTGTTTGCAGCAAATTGTTTGCGGCAAATTGTTTGCAGCAAATTTGTTTGCAGCAAATTGGTTTGTAGCAAATTGTTTGCAGCAAATTGTTTGTAGCAAATTGTTTGCAGCAAATTGTTTGTTTGCAGCAAATTGTTTGCAGCAAATTTGTTTGCAGCAAATTGTTTGTAGCAAATTGTTTGTAGCAAATTGTTTGTAGCAAATTGTTTTGTTTGCAGCAAATTTGTTTGCAGCAAATTGTTTGTAGCAAATTGTTTGTAGCAAATTGTTTGCAGCAAATTGTTTGCAGCAAAATTTTTGCAGCAAATTGTTTGCAGCAATTTTGTTTGCGGCAATTTTGAGCAAATCTGTTTGCAGCAAATTTGTTTGCAGCAAATGTTTGTAGCAATTTGTAGCAAATTTGTTTAATTTGTTTGCAGCAAATTGTTTGTAGCACATTGTTTGTAGCAAACTGTTTGTAGCAAATTGTTTGCAAATTGTTTGCAGCAAATTTGTTTGCAGCAAATTGTTTGCAGCAAATTGTTTGTAGCAAATTGTTTGCTAGCAAATTGTTTAAGCAAATTGTTTGCAGCAAATTGTTTGCAGCAAATTGTTTGCAGCAAATTGTTTGTAAACTTGTTTGCAGCAAATTGTTTGCAGCAAATTTGCAGCAAATTTGTTTGTAGGCAATGGTTTGTAACAAATTGTTTGCAGCAAATTTGTTTGCAGCAAATTGTTTGCAGCAAATTTGTTTGCAGCAAATTGTTTGTAGCAAATTTTGTTGTTTGCAGCAAATTGTTTGCAGCAAATTGTTTGCAGCAAATTGTTTGCAGCAAATTTGTTTGCAGCAAATTTGTTTGCAGCAAATTGTTTGCAGCAAATTTTGTTTGCAGCAAATTGTTTGCAGCAAAATTGTTTGCAGCAAATTGTTTGCAGCAAATTTGTTTGCAGCAAATTTGTTTGCAGCAAATTGTTTGCAGCAAATTTGTTTGCAGCAAATTTGTTTGATTTGTTTCAGCAAATTGTTTGCAGCAAATTTTTTTGCAGCAAATTGTTTGCAGCAAATTTTTTGCAGCAAATTGTTTGTAGCAATTTTGTTTGTAGACAATTTGTTTGCAGAAAATTGTTTGTAGCACATTCTTTGTAGCAAACTGTTTGTAGCAAATTGTTTGCGGCAAATTGTTTGCAGCAAATTTGTTAGCAGCAAATGGTTTGTAGCACATTGTTTGTAGCAAACTGTTTGTAGCAAATTGTGTGCAGCAATTTAGCTTGCGGCAAATTGTGTGCAGCAATTTTGTTTGCGGCAAATGGTTTGTAGCAAATTGCTTGCATCAAATTTGTTTGCAGCAAATGGTTTTGCAGCAAATTTGTTTGCAGCAAATTGTTTGCAGCAAATTTGTTTGCAGCAAATTTGTTTGCAGCAAATTTGTTTGCAGCAAATTGTTTGCAGCAAATTGTTTGCAGCAAATTTGTTTGCAGCAAATTGTTTGTAGCAAATTGTTTGCAGCAAATTTGTTTGTAGCAAATTGTTTGCAGCAAATTGTTTGTAGCAAATTGTTTGCAGCAAATTGTTTGGCAGCAAATTTGTTTGCAGCAAATTGTTTGCAGCAAATTTGTTTGCAGCAAATTGTTTGCAGCAAATTTGTTTGCAGCAAATTGTTTGTAGCAAATTGTTTGCAGCAAATTTGTTTGCAGCAAATTGTTTGCAGCAAATTGTTTGTAGCAAATTTGTTTTGTTTGCAGCAAATTTGTTTGCAGCAAATTTGTTTTGCAGCAAACTGGTTTGTAGCAAATTGTTTATAGCAAATTGTTTGCAGCAAATTGTTTGCAGCAAATTGTTTGCAGCAAATTTGTTTGCAGCAAATTGTTTGTAGCAAATTGTTTGCAGCAAATTGTTTGCAGCAAATTGTTTGCAGCAAATTGTTTGCAGCAAATTGTTTGTTTGCAGCAAATTTGTTTGCAGCAAATTGTTTGTAGCAAATTGTTTGCAGCAAATTGTTTGCAGCAAAATTGTTTGCAGCAAATTGTTTGTAGCAAATTGTTTGCAGCAAACTGTTTGCAGCAAATTGTTTGCAGCAAATTGTTTGCAGCAAATTGTTTGTAGCAAATTGTTTGCAGCAAATTGTTTGCAGCAAATTTGTTTGCAGCAAATTGTTTGCAGCAAATTTGTTTGTAGCAAATTGTTTGTAGAAAATTTGTTTGCAGCAAATTGTTTGTAGCACATTCTTTGTAGCAAACTGTTTATAGCAAATTGTTTGCGGCAAATTGTTTGCAGCAAATTTGTTTGCAGCAAATGGTTTGTAGCAAATTGTTTGTAGCAAACTGTTTGTAGCAAATTGTTTGCAGCAAATTTGTTTGCAGCAAATTGCAAATTGTTTGCAGCAAATTTGTTTGCAGCAAATGGTTTGTAGCAAATTGTTTGCAGCAAATTTGTTTGCAGCAAATTTGTTTGCAGCAAATTGTTTGCAGCAAATTTGTTTGCAGCAAATTTGTTTGCAGCAAATTGTTTGTAGCAAATTGTTTGCAGCAAATTGTTTGCAGCAAATTGTTTGCAGCAAATTTGTTTGCAGCAAATTGTTTGCAGCAAATTGTTTGCAGCAAATTGTTTGTAGCAAATTGTTTGCAGCAAATTGTTTGCAGCAAATTTGTTTGCAGCAAATTGTTTGCAGCAAATTGTTTGCAGCAAATTGTTTGCAGCAAATTTGTTTGCAGCAAATTGTTTGCAGCAAATTGTTTGCAGCAAATTGTTTGTAGCAAATTGTTTGCAGCAAATTTGTTTGCAGCAAATTGTTTGCAGCAAATTGTTTGCAGCAAATTGTTTGCAGCAAATTTGTTTGCAGCAAATTTTTTGCAGCAAATTGTTTGCAGCAAATTTGTTTGCAGCAAATTGTTTGCAGCAAATTGTTTGTAAAAATTGTTTGTAGCAAATTGTTTGTAGCAAATTGTTTGCAGCAAATTGTTTGCAGCAAATTGTTTGCAGCAAATTGTTTGCAGCAAATTTGTTTGTAGCAAATTGTTTGTAGCAAATTGTTTGTAGCAAATTGTTTGCAGTAAATTGTTTGCAGCAAATTGTTTGTAGCAAATTGTTTGTAGCAAATTGTTTGCGGCAAATTGTTTGCAGCAAATTGCTTGCAGCAAATTGTTTGCAGCAAATTGTTTGCAGCAAATTGTTTGCAGCAAATTGTTTGCAGCAAATTGTTTGCAGCAAATTGTTTGTAGCAAATTGTTTGCAGCAAATTTGTTTGCAGCAATTTGTTTGCAGCAATTTGTTTGCAGCAAAATTTTTTGCACCTAGATGTTTGTAGCAATTTATTTGTAGAAAATTTGTTTGCAGCAAATTGTTTGTAGCACATTCTTTGTAGCAAACTGTTTGTAGCAAATTGTTTGCGGCAAATTGTTTGCAGCAAATTTGTTTGCAGCAAATTGGTTGTAGCACATTGTTTGTAGCAAACTGTTTGTAGCAAATTGTTTTCAGCAATTTTGTTTGCAGCAAATGGTTTGTAGCAAATTGCTTGCAGCAAATTGTTTGCAGCAAATTGTTTGTAGCACATTGTTTGCAGAAAATTTGTTTGTAGGAAATTGTTTGTAGCAAATTGTTTGTAGCAAATTGTTTGCAGCAAATTGTTTGCAGCAAATTGTTTGCAGCAATTTTGTTTGCAGCATATGGTTTGTAGCAAATTGCTTGCAGCAAATTGTTTGTAGCAAATTGGTTGCAGCAAATTGCTTGCAGCTAATTGTTTGCAGCAATTTGTTTGCAGCAATTTGTTTGCAGCAAAATTTTTTGCACCTAGATGTTTGTAGCAATTTATTTGTAGAAAATTTGTTTGCAGCAAATTGTTTGTAGCACATTCTTTGTAGCAAACTGTTTGTAGCAAATTGTTTGCAGCAAATGGTTTGTAGCACTTTGCTTGCAGCTAATTGTTTGGAGCAAATTGTTTGCAGCAATTTTGTTTGCAGCAAATTGTGTGCAGCAAATTTGTTTGCAGCAAATTGTTTGCAGCAAATTGTTTGCAGCAAATTGTTTGCAGCAAATTTGTTTGCAGCAAATTGTTTGCAGCAAATTGTTTGCAGCAAATTTGTTTGCAGCAAAATTTTTTTGTAGCAAATTGTTTGTAGCAAATTGTTTGTAGCAAATTTGTTTGCAGCAAATTGTTTGTTTGCAGCAAATTGTTTGCAGCAAATTGTTTGCAGCAAATTTGTTTGCAGCAAATTGTTTGCAGCAAATTTGTTTGCAGCAAATTTGTTTGTAGCAAATTGTTTGTAGCAAATTGTTTGTAGCAAATTGTTTGCAGCAAATTGTTTGCAGCAAATTGTTTGCAGCAAATTGTTTGTAGCAAACTGTTTGTAGCAAATTGTTTGCAGCAATTTTGTTTGCAGCAAATTGTTTGCAGCAAATTGTTTGCAGCAAATTGTTTGCAGCAAATTGTTTGTAGCAAATTGTTTGCAGCAAATTGTTTGCAGCAAATTTGTTTGCAGCAAATTGTTTGTAGCAAATTGTTTGCAGCAAATTGTTTGCAGAAAATTGTTTGCAGCAAATTGTTTGCAGCAAATTGTTTGTAGCAAATTGTTTGTAGCAAATTGTTTGTAGCAAATTTGTTTGCAGCAAATTTGTTTGCAGCAAAATTGTTTGCAGCAAGATTGTTTGTAGCAAATTTATTTGCAGAAAATTTGTTTGCAGCAAATTGTTTGTAGCAAATTGTTTGTAGCAAACTGTTTGTAGCAAATTGTTTGCAGCAAATTGTTTGTAGAAAATTTGTTTGCAGCAAATTGTTTGTAGCACATTGTTTGTAGCAAACTGTTTGTAGCAAATTGTTTTCAGCAATTTTGTTTTCAGCAAATGGTTTGTAGCAAATTGTTTGCAGCAAATTGTTTGCAGCAAATTGTTTGCAGCAAATTGTTTGCAGCAAATTGTTTGCAGCAAATTGTTTGCAGCAAATTTGTTTGCAGCAAATTGTTTGTAGCAAATTGTTTGCAGCAAATTGTTTGCAGCAAATTGTTTGCAGCAAATTGTTTGCAGCAAATTGTTTGCAGCAAATTGTTTGCAGCAAATTGTTTGTAGCAAATTGTTTGCAGCAAATTGTTTGCAGCAAATTGTTTGCAGCAAATTTGTTTGCAGCAAATTGTTTGCAGCAAATTTGTTTGCAGCAAATTGTTTGCAGCAAATTTGTTTGCAGCAAATTTGTTTGCAGCAAATTTGTTTGCAGCAAATTGTTTGCAGTGTTTGCTGCAAATTGTTTGTAGCACATTGTTTATAGCAAACTGTTTGTAGCAAATTGTTTGCAGCAAATTGTTTGCAGCAAATTTGTTTGCAGCAAATTTGTTTGTAGGAAATTGTTTGTAGCAAATTGTTTGTAGCAAATTGTTTGCAGCAAATTTGTTTGCAGCAAATTGTTTGTAGCACATTGTTTGTAGCAAACTGTTTGTAGCAAATTTGTTTGCAGCAAATTTTGTTTGCAGCAAATTGTTTGCAGCAAATTGTTTGCAGCAAATTGTTTGTAGCAAATTGTTTGCAGCAAATTTGTTTGCAGCAAATTGTTTGTAGCAAATTGTTTGTAGCAAATTGTTTGCAGCAAATTGTTTGCAGCAAATTGTTTGCAGCAAATTGTTTGCAGCAAATTTGTTTGCAGCAAATGTTTGTTTGTTTGCAGCAAATTGTTTGCAGCAAATTGTTTGCAGCAAATTGTTTGCAGCAAATTGTTTGCAGCAAATTTGTTTGCAGCAAAATGTTTGCAGCTAATTTGTTTGCAGCAAATTGTTTGCAGCAAATTTTGTTTGCAGCAAATTGTTTGTTTTGCAGCAAATTGTTTGTAGCAAATTGTTTGCAGCAAATTGTTTGCAGCAAATTGTTTGTAGCAAATTGTTTGCAGCAAATTTGTTTGCAGCAAATTGTTTGTATCAAATTGTTTGCAGCAAATTGTTTGCAGCAAATTTGTTTGCAGCAAATTGTTTGCAGCAAATTTGTTTGCAGCAAATTGTTTGTAGCAAATTGTTTGTAGCAAATTGTTTGCAGCAAATTGTTTGCAGCAAATTGTTTGTAGCAAATTGTTTGTAGCAAATTGTTTGCAGCAAATTGTTTGCAGCAAATTGTTTGCAGAAAATTGTTTGCAGCAAATTGTTTGTAGCAAATTGTTTGCAGCAAATTGTTTGCAGCAAATTGTTTGCAGCAAATTGTTTGTAGCAAATTGTTTGTAGCAAATTTGTTTGCAGCAAATTTGTTTGCAGCAATTTGTTTGTTTGCAAAAATTTTTTGCACCTAGATGTTTGTAGCAAATTATTTGTAGAAAATTTTTTTGCAGCAAATTGTTTGTAGCACATTCTTTGTAGCAAACTGTTTGTAGCAAATTGTTTGCGGCAAATTGTATGCAGCAAATTTGTTTGCAGCAAATTGTTTGTAGCACATTGTTTGTAGCAAACTGTTTGTAGCAAATTGTTTTCAGCAATTTTGTTTGCAGAAAATGGTTTGTAGCAAATTGCTTGCAGCAAATTGTTTGCAGCAAATTTGTTTGCAGCAAATTGTTTGCAGCAAATTTGTTTGTAGGAAATTGTTTGTAGCAAATTGTTTGTAGCAAATTGTTTGCAGCAAATTGTTTGCAGCAAATTGTTTGCAGCAATTTTGTTTGCAGCAAATTGTTTGTAGCAAATTGTTTGCAAATTGTTTGCAGCAAATTGTTTGCAGCAAATTGTTTGCAGTTTGTAGCAAATTGTTTGCAGCAAATTGTTTGTAGCACTTTTTGCAGCAAATTTGTTTGCAGCAAATTGTTTGCAGCAAATTGTTTGCAACAAATTGTTTTGTTTGCAGCAAATTTGTTTGCAGCAAATTGTTTGCAGCAAATTTGTTTGTAGCAAATTGTTTGTAGCAAATTGTTTGTAGCAAATTGTTTGCAGCAAATTGTTTGCAGCAAATTGTTTGCAGCAAATTGTTTGTAGCAAATTGTTTGCAGCAAATTGTTTGCAGCAAATTGTTTGCAGCAAATTGTTTGCAGCAAATTGTTTGCAGCAAATTGTTTGCAGCAAATTGTTTGCAGCAAATTGTTTGCAGCAAATTGTTTGCAGCAAATTGTTTGCAGCAAATTGTTTGCAGCAAATTGTTTGCAGCTAAATTGTTTGCAGCAAATTGTTTGCAGCAAATTGTTTGCAGCAAATTGTTTGTAGCAAATTGTTTTTGCAGCAAATTGTTTGCAGCAATTTGTTTGCAGCAAAATTTTTGCACCTAGATGTTTGTAGCAATTTATTTGTAGAAAATTTGTTTGCAGCAAATTGTTTGTAGCACATTCTTTGTAGCAAACTGTTTGTAGCAAATTGTTTGCGGCAAATTGTTTGCAGCAAATTTGTTTGCAGCAAATTGGTTGTAGCACATTGTTTGTAGCAAACTGTTTGTAGCAAATTGTTTTCAGCAATTTTGTTTGCTTGTAGCAAATTGTTTGTAGCAAATTTGTTTGCAGCAAATTTGTTTGTAGCACATTCTTTGCAGCAAATTGTTTGCAGCAAATTGTTTGTAGCAAATTGTTTGTAGCAAATTGTTTGTAGCAAATTGTTTGCAGCAAATTGTTTGCAGCAAATTGTTTGCAGCAATTTTGTTTGCAGCAAATTGTTTGTAGCAAATTGTTTGCAGCAAATTGTTTGTAGCAAATTGTTTGCAGCAAATTGTTTGTAGCAAAGCAAACTGTTTGTAGCAAATTGTTTGCAGCAAATTTGTTTGTAGCAAATTTGTTTGCAGCAAATTGTTTGTAGCAAATTGTTTGCAGCAAATTGTTTGCAGCAAATTTGTTTGCAGCAAATTTGCTTGCAGCAAATTGTTTGCAGCAAATTGTTTGCAGCAAATTGTTTGCAGCAAATTGTTTGCAGCAAATTGTTTGCAGCAAATTGTTTGCAGCAAATTGTTTGCAGCAAATTTGTTTGCAGCAAATTTGTTTGTAGCAAATTGTTTGTAGCAAATTGTTTGCAGCAAATTGTTTGTAGCAAATTGTTTGCAGCAAATTGTTTGCAGCAAATTTTTTGCAGCAAATTGTTTGCAGCAAATTCTTTGCAGCAAATTGTTTGCAGAAAATTTGTTAGTAGCAAATTGCTTGCAGCAAATTGTTTGAAGCAAATTGTTTGCAGCAAATTTGTTTGCAGCAAATTGTTTGTAGCAAATTGTTTGTAGCAAATTGTTTGAAGCAAATTGTTTGCAGCAAATTTGTTTGCAGCAAATTGTTTGCAGCAAATTGTTTGCAGCAAATTGTTTGCAGCAAATTGTTTGCAGCAAATTGTTTGCAGCAAATTTATTTGTAGCAAATTGTTTGTAGCAAATTGTTTGCAGAAAATTTGTTTGCACAATTTGTTTGCAGCAAATTGTTTGTAGCAAATTGTTTGTAGCAAATTGTTTGCAGCAAATTTGTTTGCAGCAAATTGTTTGTAAAAAATTGTTTGCAGCAAATTGTTTGTAGCAAATTGTTTGCAGCAAATTTGTTTGTAGCAAATTGTTCGAAGCAAATTGTTTGTAGCAAATTGTTTGCAGAAAATTTGTTTGTAGCAAATTGTTTGCAGCAAATTGTTTGCAGCAAATTGTTTGCAGCAAATTGTTTGTAGCAAATTTGTTTGCAGCAAATTGTTTGCAGCAAATTGTTTGCAGAAAATTGTTTGCAGCAAATTGTTTGCAGCAAATTGTTTGCAGCAAATTGTTTGCAGCAAATTGTTTGCAGCAAATTGTTTGCAGCAAATTGTTTGCAGCAAATTGTTTGCAGCAAATTGTTTGCAGCAAATTGTTTGTAGCAAATTGTTTGCAGCAAATTGTTTGCAGCAAATTGTTTGTAGCAGCAAATTGTTTGCAGCAAATTCTTCGCCACACATTTTTTTGCAGCAAATTGTTTGCAGCAAATTCTTTGTCACACATTTTTTTGCAGCAAATTGTTTGCAGCAAATTTGTTAGTAGCAAATTGTTTGCAGCAAATTGTTTGAAGCAAATTGTTTGCAGCAAATTTGTTTGCAGCAAATTGTTTGCAGCAAATTGTTTGCAGCAAATTGTTTGCAGCAAATTTATTTGTAGCAAATTGTTTGTAGGGAATTGTTTGCAGCAAATTTGTTTGCAGCAAGTTGTTTGAAGCAAATTGTTTGTAGCAAATTGTTTGTAGCGAATTGTTTGCAGAAAATTCTTCGCCACACATTTGTTTGCTGCAAATTGTTTGTAAAAAATTATTTGCAGCAAATTGTTTACAGCAAATTGTTTGCAGCAAATTTGTTTGTAGCAAATTGTTTGAAGCAAATTGTTTGTAGCAAATTGTTTGCAGAAAATTTGTTAGTAGCAAATTGCTTGCAGCAAATTGTATTTAGCAAATTTGTTTGCAGCAAATTGTTTGCAGCAAATTGTTTGCAGCAAATTGTTTGCAAATTGTTTGCAGAAAATTATTTGCAGCCAATTGTTTACAGCAAATTGTTTGCAGCAAATTGTTTACAGCAAATTGTTTGCGGCAAATTTGTTTGCAGCAAATTTGTTTGCAGCAAATTGTTTGAAGCAAATTGTTTGTAGCAAATTGTTTGTAGCGAATTGTTTGCAGCAAATTATTTGTAGCAAATTGTTTGTAGTGAATTGTTTGCAGCAAATTCTTCGCCACACATTTTTTTGCAGCAAATTTGTTTACAACAAGTTTGTTTGTAGCAAATTGTTTGCTGCAAATTGTTTGCAGAAAATTATTTGCAGCCAATTGTTTACAGCAAATTGTTTGCAGCAAATTGTTTACAGCAAATTGTTTGCGGCAAATTTGTTTGCAGCAAATTTGTTTGCAGCAAATTGTTTGAAGCAAATTGTTTGTAGCAAATTGTTTGTAGCAAATTGTTTGCAGCAAATTATTTGTAGCAAATTGTTTGCAGCAAATTGTTTGCAGCAAATTTGTTTGCAGCAAATTGTTTGAAGCAAATTTTTTGTAGCAAATTGTTTGCAGCAAATTGTTTGTAGCGAATTGTTTGCAGCAAATTCTTCGCCACACATTTTTTTGCAGCAAATTGTTTGCAGAAAATTTGTTAGTAGCAAATTGTTTGCAGCAAATTGTTTGCAGCAAATTTGTTTGCAGCAAATTGTTTGAAGCAAATTGTTTGTAGCAAATTGTTTGTAGCGAATTGTTTGCAGCAAATTCTTCACCACAAATTTTTTTGCAGCAAATTGTTTGCAGATAATTTGTTAGTATCAAATTGCTTGCAGCAAATTGTTTGCAGCAAATTGTTTGAAGCAAATTGTTTGCAGCAAATTGTTTGCAGCAAATTTATTTGTAGCAAATTGTTTGTAGCGAATTGTTTGCAGCAAATTCTTCGCCACACATTTTTTTGCAGCAAATTGTTTGCAGAAAATTTGTTAGTAGTAAATTGCTTGCAGCAAGTTGTTTATACCGAATTGTTTGTAGCGAATTGTTTGCAGCAAATTCTTCGCCACACATTTTTTTGCAGCAAATTTGTTTGCAGCAAATTGTTTGTAGCAAATTGTTTGTAGCAAGTTGTTTATACCGAATTGTTTGTAGCGAATTGTTTGCAGCAAATTCTTCGCCACACATTTGTTTGCAGCAAATTGTTTGCAGAAAATTTGTTAGTAGCAAATTGTTTGCAGCAAATTGTTTGCAGCAAATTTGTTTGCAGCAAATTGTATGAAGCAAATTGTTTGTAGCAAATTGTTTGTAGTGAATTGTTTGCAGCAAATTCTTCGCCACATACATTTTTGCACCAAATTGTTTGCAGCAAATTTGTTTGCAGCAAATTGTTTGTAGTAAATTGTTTGTAGCAAATTGTTTGTACCGAATTGTTTGAAGCGAATTGTTTGCAGCAAATTTGTTTGCAGCAAATTGTTTGCAGCAAATTGTTTGCAGCAAATTTGATTGCAGCAAATTGTTTGCATTAAATTTGTGTGCACTAAATTGTTTGCAGTAAATTGTTTGCAGCAAATTGTTTGTAGCAAATTGTTTTTAGCAAATTTGTTTGCAGCAAATTGTTTGCAGCAAATTGTTTGCAGCAAATTGTTTGTAGCAAATTGTTTGTAGTGAATTGTTTGCAGCAAATTCTTCGCCACACATTTTTGCAGCAAATTGTTTGCAGAAAATTTGTTAGTAGCAAATTGTTTGCAGCAAATTGTTTGCAGCAAATTTGTTTGCAGCAAATTGTTTGTAGCAAATTGTTTGCAGCAAATTGTTTGTAGCAAATTGTTTGCAGCAAATTGTTTGTAGCAAATTGTTTGCAGAAAAATTGTTTGCAGCAAATTTGCAGCAAATTGTTTGCAGCAAATTGTTTGCAGCAAATTGTTTGCAGCAAATTGTTTGCAGCAAATTTATTTGTAGCAAATTGTTTGTAGCAAATTGTTTGCAGCAAATTGTTTGTAGCAAATTGTTTGTAGCGAATTGTTTGCAGCAAATTCTTCGCCACACATTTTTTTGCAGCAAATTGTTTGCAGCAAATTCTTCGTCACACATTTTTTTGCAGAAAATTGTTTGCAGAAAATTTGTTAGTAGCAAATTGCTTGCAGCAAATTGTTTGAAGCAAATTGTTTGCAGCAAATTTGTTTGCAGTAAATTGTTTGTAGCAAGTTGTTTGTAGCGAATTGTTTGCAGCAAATTCTTCGCCACACATTTTTTTGCAGCAAATTTGTTTGTAGCAAATTGTTTGTAGCAAATTGTTTGCAGCAAATTATTTGTAGCAAATTGTTTGTAGTGAATTGTTTGCAGCAAATTCTTCGCCACACATTTTTTTGCAGCAAATTGTTTGCAGAAAATTTGTTAGTAGCAAATTGTTTGCAGCAAATTGTTTGAAGCAAATTGTTTGTAGCAAATTGCAATTGTTTGCAGCAAATTATTTGTTGCAAATTGTTTGCAGAAAATTGTTTGCAGCAAATTTGTTTGCAGCAAATTGTTTGCAAAATTGTTTGCAAAATTGTTTGAAAATTGTTTGTAGCAAGTTGTTTGTAGCGAATTGTTTGCAGCAAATTCTTCGCCACACATTTTTTTGCAGCAAATTGTTTGCAGAAAATTTGTTAGTAGCAAATTGCTTGCAGCAAATTGTTTGCAGCAAATTTGTTTGCAGCAAATTGTTTGAAGCAAATTGTTTGTAGCAAATTGTTTGTAGCGAATTGTTTGCAGCAAATTATTTGTAGCAAATTGTTTGCAGCAAATTGTTTGCAGCAAATTGTTTGCAGCAAATTGTTTGCAGCAAATTGTTTGCAGCAAATTTGTTAGTAGCAAATTGCTTGCAGCAAATTGTTTGAAGCAAATTGTTTGAAGCAAATTTGTTTGCAGCAAATTGTTTGTAGCAAATTGTTTGTAGCGAATTGTTTGCAGCAAATTCTTCGCCACACATTTTTTTGCAGCAAATTTGTTTGTAGCAAATTGTTTGTAGCAAATTGTTTGCAGCAAATTATTTGTAGCAAATTGTTTGTAATGAATTGTTTGCAGCAAATTCTTTGCCACACATTTTTTTGCAGCAAATTGTTTGCAGAAAATTTGTTAGTAGCAAATTGCTTGCAGCAAATTGTTTGCAGCAAATTTGTTTGCAGCAAATTGTTTGAAGCAAATTGTTTGTAGCAAATTGTTCGTAGCGAATTGTTTGCAGCAAATTATTTGTTGCAAATTGTTTGCAGAAAATTGTTTGCAGAAAATTGTTTGCAGCAAATTGTTTGCAGCAAATTGTTTGCAGCAAATTTATTTGTAGCAAATTGTTTGTAGCAAATTGTTTGCAGCAAATTGTTTGTAGCAAATTGTTTGTAGCGAATTGTTTGAAGCAAATTGTTTGCAGCAAATTGTTTGCAGCAAATTTATTTGTAGCAAATTGTTTGTAGCGAATTGTTTGCAGCAAATTCTTCGCCACACATTTTTGTAGCAAATTGTTTGCAGAAAATTTGTTAGTAGCAAATTGCTTGCAGCAAATTGTTTGCAGCAAATTTGTTTGCAGCAAGTTGTTTGAAGCAAATTGTTTGTAGCAAATTGTTTGTAGCGAATTGTTTGCAGCAAATTCTTCGCCACACATTTGTTTGCTGCAAATTGTTTGTAGAAAATTATTTGCAGCAAATTGTTTACAGCAAATTGTTTGCAGCAAATTTGTTTGTAGCAAATTGTTTGCAGCAAATTGTTTGCAGCAAATTTGTTTGTAGCAAATTGCTTGCAGCAAATTGTTTGAAGCAAATTGTTTGCAGCAAATTGTTTGCAGCAAATTTATTTGTAGCAAATTGTTTGTAGCGAATTGTTTGCAGCAAATTCTTCGCCACACATTTTTTGTAGCAAATTGTTTGCAGAAAATTTGTTAGTAGCAAATTGCTTGCAGCAAATAGTTTGCAGCAAATTTGTTTGCAGCAAGTTGTTTGAAGCAAATTGTTTGTAGCAAATTGTTTGTAGCGAATTGTTTGCAGCAAATTCTTCGCCACACATTTTTTTGCTGCAAATTGTTTGTAGAAAATTATTTGCAGAAAATTGTTTACAGCAAATTGTTTGCAGCAAATTTGTTTGTAGCAAATTGTTTGCAGCAAATTGTTTGCAGCAAATTTGTTTGTAGCAAATTGTTTGAAGCAAATTGTTTGTAGCAAATTGTTTGTAGCGAATTTTTCGCCACACATTTTTTTGCAGCAAATTGTTTGCAGAAAATTTGTTAGTAGCAAATTGTTTGCAGCAAATTGTTTGCAGCAAATTGTTTGCAGCAAATTTATTTGCAGCAAATTTGTTTGCAGCAAATTTGTTTGCAGCAAATTGTTTGAAAAATTGTTTGTAGCAAATTGTTTGCAGCAAATTGTTTGCAGCAATTTAATTTGTTTGCAGCAAATTTGTTTGCAGCAAGTTGTTTGAAGCAAATTGTTTGTAGCAAATTGTTTGTAGCGAATTGTTTGCAGCAAATTCTTCGCCACACATTTGTTTGCTGCAAATTGTTTGTAGAAAATTATTTGCAGCAAATTGTTTGCAGCAAATTTGTTAGTAGCAAATTGCTTGCAGCAAATTGTTTGCAGCAAATTGTTTGCAGCAAATTTGTTTGCAGTAAATTGTTTGTAGCAAATTGTTTGTAGCAAATTGTTTGTAGCGAATTGTTTGCAGCAAATTCTTCGTTGCCACAACTTAATGTTTGCGCAAATGTTGAAAAAAAGTAAATATAATTGTTTAAATCAAGCAAATTGTTTGCAGCAAATTGTTTGAAGCAAATTGTTTGCAGCAAATTTGTTTGTAGCAAATTGTTTGCAGCAAATTGTTTGAAGCAAATTGTTTGCAGCAAATTGTTTGCAGCAAATTGTTTGTAGCAAATTGTTTGTAGCGAATTGTTTGCAGCAAATTCTTCGCCACACATTTTTTTGCAGCAAATTGTTTGCAGAAAATTTGTTAGTAGCGAATTGTTTGCAGCAAATTGTTTGCAGCAAATTTGTTTGTAGCAAATTGTTTGCAGCAAATTGTTTGTAGCAAATTGTTTGTAGCAAATTGTTTGCAGCAAATTCTTTGCAGCAAATTGTTTTTTTGCAGCAAATTGTTTGCAGCAAATTGTTTGCAGCAAATTGTTTGCAGCAAATTGTTTGCAGCAAATTGTTTGCAGCAAATTTGTTTGTAGCAAATTGTTTGCAGCAAATTGTTTGTAGCAAATTGTTTGTAGCAAATTGTTTGCAGCAAATTGTTTGCCACAAATTTTTGCAGCAAATTGTTTGCAGCAAATTTGTTTGTAGCAAATTGTTTGCAGCAAATTGTTTGCAGCAAATTTGTTTGCAGCAAATTTTTTGTAGCAAATTGTTTGCAGCAAATTGTTTGTAGCAAATTGTTTTGCAGCAAATTTGTTTGCAGCAAATTGTTTGCAGCAAATTGTTTGCAGCAAATTTGTTTGCAGCAAATTGTTTGCAGCAAATTGTTTGTAGCAAATTGTTTGCAGCAAATTGTTTGCAGCAAATTGTTTGCAGCAAATTGTTTGCAGCAAATTGTTTGCAGCAAATTGTTTGCAGCAAATTGTTTGCAGCAAATTTGTTTGTAGCAAATTGTTTGCAGCAAATTGTTTGCAGCAAATTTGTTTGTAGCAAATTGTTTGCAGCAAATTGTTTGCAGCAAATTGTTTGCAGCAAATTGTTTGCAGCAAATTGTTTGTAGCAAATTGTTTGCAGCAAATTGTTTGCAGCAAATTGTTTTAGCAAATTTGTTTGCAGCAAATTGTTTGCAGCAAATTTGTTTGCAGCAAATTGTTTGCAGCAAATTGTTTGTAGCAAATTGTTTGTAGCAAATTGTTTGCAGCAAATTGTTTGCAGCAAATTGTTTGCAGCAAATTGTTTGCAGCAAATTGTTTGTAGAAAATTGTTTGCAGCAAATTGTTTGCAGCAAATTGTTTGCAGCAAATTGTTTGCAGCAAATTGTTTGCAGCAAATTGTTTGCAGCAAATTTGTTTGCAGCAAATTGTTTGAAGCAAATTGTTTGTAGCAAATTGTTTGTAGCGAATTGTTTGCAGCAAATTCTTCGCCACACATTTGTTTGCAGCAAATTGTTTGCAGCAAATTTTTTGCAGCAAATTGTTTGAAGCAAATTGTTTGCAGCAAATTTGTTTGCAGCAAATTGTTTGTAGCAAATTGTTTGTAGCAAATTGTTTGCAGCAAATTCTTCGCCACACATTTGTTTGCTGCAAATTGTTTGTAGAAAATTTGTTTGCAGCAAATTGTTTGCAGCAAATTGTTTGCAGCAAATTGTTTGCAGCAAATTGTTTGAAGCAAATTGTTTGCAGCAAATTTGTTTGCAGCAAATTGTTTGTAGCAAATTGTTTGTAGCGAATTGTTTGCAGCAAATTCTTCGCCACACATTTATTTGCAGCAAATTGTTTGCAGAAAATTTGTTTGCAGCAAATTGTTTGCAGCAAATTTGTTTGTAGCAAATTGTTTGAAGCAAATTGTTTGCAGCAAATTTGTTTGTAGCAAATTGTTTGCAGCAAATTGTTTGCAGCAAATTTGTTTGCAGCAAATTGTTTGAAGCAAATTGTTTGTAGCAAATTGTTTGTAGCAAATTGTTTGCAGCAAATTTGTTTGCAGCAAATTGTTTGCAGAAAATTGTTTGCAGCAAATTGTTTGTAGCAAATTGTTTGCAGCAAATTGTTTGCAGCAAATTGTTTGCAGCAAATTGTTTGCAGCAAATTGTTTGCAGCAAATTGTTTGTAGCAAATTGTTTGCAGCAAATTGTTTGCAGCAAATTGTTTGCAGCAAATTTGTTTGCAGCAAATTGTTTGCAGCAAATTGTTTGCAGCAAATTGTTTGTAAATTGTTTGCAGCAAATTGTTTGCAGCAAATTGTTTGCAGAAATTGTTTGCAGCAAATTGTTTGCCACAATTTTTTTGCAGCAAATTGTTTGCAGCAAATTGTTTGCAGCAAATTGTTTGCAGAAAATTTGTTTGCAGCAAATTGTTTGCAGCAAATTGTTTTTAGCAAATTTGTTTGCAGCAAATTTGTTTGCAGCAAATTGTTTGCAGCAAATTGTTTGTAGCAAATTGTTTGTAGCGAATTGTTTGCAGCAAATTTTTTGTAGCAAATTGTTTGCAGCAAATTGTTTGCAGCAAATTGTTTGCAGCAAATTGTTTGCAGCAAATTGTTTGCAGAAGATTTGTTTGCAGCAAATTGTTTGAAGCAAATTGTTTGTTGCAAATTGTTTGTAGCAAATTGTTTGCAGCAAATTCTTCGGCCAAATTTTTTTGCAGCAAATTGTTTGCAGAAAAATTTGTTAGTAGAAAATTGTTTGCAGCAAATTGTTTGCAGCAAATTGTTTGCAGCAAATTTGTTTGCAGCAAATTGTTTGAAGCAAATTGTTTGTTGCAAATTGTTTGTAGCGAATTGTTTGCAGCAAATTTCTTCACCACATTTTTTTGCAGAAAATTTGTTAGTAGCAAATTGTTTGCAGCAAATTGTTTGCAGCAAATTTGTTTGCAGCAAATTGTTTGAATTTGCAGCAAATTGTTTGTAGCAAATTGTTTGTAGCAAATTGTTTGTAGCAAAATATTTGTAGCAAATTGTTTGCAGCAAATTGTTTGCAGCAAATTTGTTTGCAGCAAATTGTTTGAAGCAAATTGTTTGTAGCAAATTGTTTGTTTTGCAGCAAATTGTTTGGCACGAAATTGTTTGTAGCGAATTGTTTGCAGCGAATTGTTTGCAGCAAGTTCTTTCGCCAAATTTTTTTGCAGCAAATTGTTTGCAGAAAATTTGTTAGTAGCAAATTGCTTGCAACAAATTGTTTGCAGCAAATTGTTTGTAGCAAATTGTTTGATACCGAATTGTTTGTAGCGAATTGTTTGCAGCAAAATTCTTCGCCACACATTTTTTGCAGAAAATTTGTTAGTAGCAAATTTGCTTGCAGCAAATTGTTTGCAGCAAATTGTTTGAACCGAATTGTTTGTAGCGAATTGTTTGCAGCAAGTTCTTCGCCACACATTTTTTTGCAGCAAATTGTTTGCAGAAGATTTGTTAGTAGCAAATTGCTTGCAGCAAATTGTTTGTAGCAAATTGTTTGTAGCAAATTGTTTGAAGCAAATTGTTTGAACCGAATTGTTTGTAGCAAATTGTTTGCAGCAAGTTCTTCGCCACACATTTTTTTGCAGCAAATTGTTTGCAGAAAATTTGTTAGTAGCAAATTGCTTGCAGCAAATTGTTTGCAGAAAATTTATGTATAGCAAATTGTTTGTAGCAAATTGTTTGAAGCAAATTGTTTGCAGCAAATTGTTTGCACCAAATTGTTTGTAGCAAATTTGTTTGCAGCAAATTGTTTGTACCAAATTATTTGCAGCAAATTGTTTGCAGCAAATTGTTTGCAGCAAATTTGTTTGCAGCAAATTGTTTGCAGCAAATTGTTTGCAGCAAATTGTTTGCAGCAACTTGTTGCAGCAAATTGTTTGCAGCAAATTGTTTGGCAAATTGTTTGCAGCAAATTGTTTGCAGCAAATTGTTTGCAGCAAATTGTTTGCAGCAAATTGTTTGCAGCAAATTGTTTGCAGCAAATTGTTTGCAGCAAATTGTTTGCAGCAAATTGTTTGTAGCAAATTGTTTGTAGCAAATTGTTTGCAGCAAATTGTTTGCAGCAAATTGTTTGCAGCAAATTGTTTGCAGCAAATTGTTTGCAGCAAATTGATTTGCAGCAAATTGTTTGTAGCAAATTGTTTGCAGCAAATTGTTTGTAGCAAATTGTTTGTAGCAAATTGTTTGCAGCAAATTCTCTGCATCAATTCTTCGCACAAATTTTTTTGCAGCAAATTTGTTTACAACAAGTTTGTTTGTAGCAAATTGTTTGCAGCAAATTGTTTGCAGCAAATTGTTTGCAGCAAATTGTTTACAGCAAATTGTTTGCAGCAAATTGTTTGCAGCAAATTGTTTGCAGCAAATTTGTTTGCAGCAAATTGTTTGCAGCAAATTGTTTGCAAATTGTTTGCAGCAAATTGTTTGTAGCAAATTGTTTGTAGCAAATTGTTTGCAGCAAATTGTTTGCAGCAAATTGTTTGCAGCAAATTGTTTGCAGCAAATTGTTTGCAGCAAATTGTTTGCAGCAAATTGTTTGCAGCAAATTGTTTGCAGCAAATTGTTTGCAGCAAATTTGTTTGCAGCAAATTGTTTGAAGCAAATTGTTTGCAGCAAATTGTTTGTAGCAAATTGTTTGCAGCAAATTGTTTGCAGCAAATTGTTTGCAGCAAATTGTTTGCAGCAAATTGTTTGCAGCAAATTGTTTGCAGCAAATTTGTTTGCAGCAAATTGTTTGTAGCAAATTGTTTGCAGCAAATTGTTTGTAGCAAATTGTTTGTAGCGAATTGTTTGCAGCAAATTTGTTTGGAGCAAATTTGTTTGGAGCAAATTGTTTGCAGAAAATTTGTTAGTAGCAAATTGCTTGTAGCAAATTTTTGCAGATAATTGTTTGCAGTAAATTTGTTTGCAGCAAATTTTTTTGGAGCTAATTGTTTGCAGCAAATTCTTTCACGAATTCTTAGCAGAAAATTTGTTTGCAGCAAATTGTTTGCAGCAATTTGTTTGCAGCAAATTGTTTGCGCAAATTGGTTTGCAGCAAATTGTTTGAAGCAAATTGTTTGTGAACCAAATTGTTTGCAGCAAATTTGTTTACAGCAAATTGTTTGCAGTAAATTATTTGCAGCGAATTTGTTTGCAGCAAATTGTTTGTAGCAAGTTGTTTGTAGCGAATTGTTTGCAGCAAATTCTCCACACACACTTTTGCAGCAAATTGTTTGCAGAAATTTGTTAGTAGCAAATTGCTTGCAGCAAATTGTTTGCAGCAAATTGTTTGCAGCAAATTGTTTACAAAGCAAATTGTTTACAGGAAATTTGCTTGCAGAAACTGTCTTGGCAGCGAACTCGCCGCAAGCACACTTTTGCCAAATTTGTTTGCAACAAATTGTTTGCAGCAAAACAAATTGTTTGCAGCAAATTGTTTGTAAGCAAATTGTTTGTAGCAAGTTGTTTGCAGCAAATTACTTTGTAGCAAATTGTTTGCAGCGAATTCTTTGCAGCAACTTTTTTGCAGCAAATTGTTTGCAGCAAATTGTTTCTAGCAAATTGTTTGTAGCAAATTGTTTGCAGCAAATTGTTTGCAGCACATTGTTGTAGCGAATTGTTTGCAGCAAATTGTTTGCAGCAATTGTTTGCAAATTTTTTTGCAGCAAATTGTTTGAAGCAAATTTGTTTGTAGCAATTTGTTTGTAGCGAATTGTTCGCCACACATTTTTTACAGCAAATTGTTTGCAAAAAAAATTGAAAGAAGCAAATTGTTTGCAAATTGTTTGCAGCAAATTGTTTGCAGCAAATTGTTTGCAGCAAATTGTTTGCAGCAAATTTGTTTGCAGCAAATTGTTAGCAGCAAATTGTTTGCAGCAAATTGTTTACAACAAATTGTTTGCAGAAAATTGTTTGCAGCAAATTGTTTATAGCAAATTGTTTGCAGCAAATTGTTTGCAGCAAATTTGTTTGCAGCAAATTGTTTGCAGCAAATTGTTTGCAGTAAATTGTTTGGAGCCAAATTGTTTGCAACAAATTTTTTTGCAGCAAATTGTTTGTAGCAAATTGTTTGTAGCAAATTGTTTGCAAGCAAATTGTTTGCAGTTTCTGGGCAGCAAATTGTTTGTAGCAAATTGTTTGCAGCAAATTGTTTGTAACAAATTGTTTGCAGCAAATTGTTTGCACCAAATTTGTTTGTAGTAAATTGTTTGCAGCAAATTTGTTTGCAGCAAATTGCTGGCAGCAAATTGTTTGCAGCAGGTTAGTTTGCAGCACATTCATCGCTACACATTGTGTGCACCAAATTGTTTGCAGCAAATTGTTTGTAGCAAATTGTTTTTAGCAAGTTGCTTACAACCGAAGTGGTTTGCAGCAAATTGTTTGCAGCAAATTGTTCGCAGCAAATTTGTTTGCAGCAAATTGTTTGCAAAAAATTTTTTTGTAGCAAATTGTTTGTAACAAATTGTTTGAAGCAAATTGTTTGCGGCAAATTGTTTGTAGCAAATTGTTTGCAGCAAATTGTTTGCAGCAAATTGTTTGCAACAAATTGTTTGCAGCAAATTGTTAGCAGCAAATTGTTTGCAGGCAAATTGTTTGCAGCAAATTTGTTTGCAGCAAATTGTTTGCAGCCAATTGTTTGTAGCAAATTGTTTGCAGCAAATTGTTCGCAACAAATTGTTTTGCGGCAAATTGTTTGCAGCAAAATATTTGTTTGTATGCAACAAATTGTTTTGAAGCAAATTGTTTGTAGCAAATTGTTTGTAGCCAATTGTTTGCAGCAAATTGTTTGCAGCAAATTGTTTGCAGCAAATTGTTTGCAACACATTATTGAAGCAAATTGTTTGCAGCAAATTGTTTGCAACAAGTTGTTTGTAGCAAATTGTTTGCAGCAAATTGTTTTGTAACCATTTTGTCTGCAGCAAATAGTTTGCAGCAAATTGTTTGTAACGAATTGTTTGCAGCAAATTGTTCGCAACACAATTTGTTTGCAGCAAATTGTTTGCAGCAAATTATTTGCATCAAATTTGTTTGCAACAAATTGTTTGGAGCAAATTGTTTGTAGCAAATTGTTTGCAACAAATTGTTTGCAGCAAATTGTTTGCAGCAAATTTTTGCACAAAAATTGTTTGTAGCAAATTGTTTGCAGCAAGTTGTTTGCAGCAAATTGTTTGTAGCAAATTGTTTGTAGCAAATTGTTTGCAACAAATTGTTTGCAGCAAATTGTTTGCAGCAAATTGTTTGCAGCAAATTGTTGCGCATTGTTTGCAGCAAATTGTTTGCAACAAATTGTTTGCAGCAAATTTTTTGCAGCAAATTGTTTGCAGCAAATTGTTTGCAGCAAATTGTTTGCAGCAAATTGTTTGCAGCAAATTGTTTGTAGCAAATTGTTTGCAGCAAATTCTTCGCAACACATTTTGTTTGCAGCAAATTGTTTGCACAAATTGTTTGTAGGAAATTGTTTGCAGCAAATTGTTTGCAGCAAATTTGTTTGTAGCAAATTGTTAGCAGCAAATTGTTTGCAGCAAATTGTTTGCAGCAAATTGTTTGCAAAATTTTTTACAGCAAATTGTTTGTAGCAAATTTGTTTGCAACAAATTGTTTGCAGCAAATTGTTTGCAACAAATTTGTTTGCAGCAAATTGTTTGCAGCAAATTGTTTGTAGCAAATTGTTTGCAGCAAATTGTTTGCAGCAAATTGGTTCGTAGCAAATTGTTTGCAGCAAATTGTTTGCAGCAAATTGTTTGTAGCAAATTGTTTGAAGCAAATTGTTTGTAGCAAATTGTTTGTAGCGAATTGTTTGCAGCAAATTCTTTGCCAGCAAAATTTTTGCAGCAAATTGTTTGCAGCAAATTGTTTGCAGCAAATTGTTTGCAGCAAATTGTTTGTAGCAAATTGTTTGAAGCAAATTGTTTGTAGCAAATTGTTTGTAGCAAATTGTTTGCAGCAAATTGTTTGCAGCAAATTGTTTGCAGCAAATTTGTTTGCAGCAAATTGTTTGCAGAAAATTTGTTAATGCAGCAAATTATTTGCAAAATTGTTTGTAGCAAATTGTTATGCAGCAAATTGTTTGTAGCAAATTGTTTGCAGCAAATTGTTCTGTAGCAAATTGTTTGTAGCAAATTGTTTGCAGCAAATTGTTTGCAGCAAATTGTTTGCAGCAAATTGGTTTGCAGCCAAATTTGTTTGTAACAAATTCTGCTTGCAGCAAATTGTTTGAAACAAATTGTTTGTAGCAAATTGTTTGTAGCAAATTGTTTGCAGCAAATTGTTTGCAGCAAATTTGTTTGCAGCAAATTGTTAAAAGCAAATTGTTTGTAGCAAATTTGTTTGCAGCAAATTGTTTGGAGCAAATTGTTTGCAACAAATTTGTTTGTAGCAAATTGTTTGGAGCAGCAAATTGTTTGTAGCAAATTGTTTGTAGCAAATTGTTTGCAACAAATTGTTTGCAGCAAATTTGTTTGCAGCAAATTGTTTGTAGCACATTGTTTGCTAGCAAATTGTTTGCAGCAAATTGTTTGCAGCAAATTGTTTGTAACAAATTGTTTGCAGCAAATTGTTTGCAACAAATTGTTTGCAGCAAATTCTTTGCAACAAATTGTTTGAAGCAAATTGTTTGTAGCAAATTGTTTGCCGCAAATTGTTTGCTAGCAAATTTGTTTGCAGCAAATTGTTAGCAGCAAATTGTTTGTAGCAAATTGTTTGTTGTGTTTGCAGCAAATTGTTCGCAGAAAATTTGTTGGTAAAACTTTGCAAATTGTTTGCAGCAAATTGTTTGCATGAAATTTGTTTGCAGCAAATTGTTTGCAGCAAATTGTTTGTAGCAAATTGTTTGCAGAAAATTGTTTGCAGCAAATTGTTTGCAGCAAATTGTTTGCAGCAAATTGTTTGCAGCAAATTGTTTGTAGCAAATTGTTTGCAGCAAATTGTTTGCAGCAAATTTGTTTGCAGCAAATTGTTTGCAGCAAATTGTTTGTAGCAAATTGTTTGTAGCAAATTGTTGTAACAAATTTTTTGGTAGCAAATTGCTTGCAGCAAATTGTTTAGCAAATTTGTTTGCAGCAATTTGTTTGTAGCAAATTGTTTGCAGCAAATTTGTTTGCAGCAAATTGGTTTGCAGCAAATTGTTTGCAGCAAATTGTTGTAGTAAATTTGTTTGCAGCAAATTGTTTGCAGCAAATTGTTTGTAGAAAATTGTTTGTAGCAAATTGTTTGCAGCAAATTGTTTGCAGCAAATTGTTTGCAGCGAAATTTTGTATTTTGCAGCAAATTGTTTGCAACAAATTGTTTGCAGCAAATTGTTTGCAGAAAAATTTGTTAGTAGCAAATTGCTTGCAGCAAATTGTTTGCAGCAAATTTTGTTTGTAAGCAGAAATTGTTTGCAAGCAAATTGTTTGCAGCAAATTGTTTGTAGCAAATTGTTTGCAGCAAATTGTTTGTAGCAAATTGCTTGCAGCAAATTGTTTGCAGCAAATTGTTTGCAGCAAATTGTTTGCAGAAAATTGTTTGTACCAAATTGCTTGCAGCAAATTGTTTGCAGCAAATTTTTTGCAGCAAATTGTTTGCAGCAATTTGTTTTGCAGCAAATTGTTTGCAGCAAATTGTTTGAAGCAAATTGTTTGTAGCAAATTGTTAGTAGCAAATTGCTTGCATTGTTTGCAACAAATTGTTTGCAGCAAATTTTTTGAAGCAAATTGTTTGCAGCAAATTGTTTGTAACAAATTGTTTGCAGCAAATTGTTTGCAACAAATTGTTTGCAACAAATTTGTTGCAGCAAATTGTTTGCAGCAAATTGTTTGTAGCAAATTGTTTGCAGCAAATTGTTTGCAGCAAATTGTTCGCAGCAAATTGTTAGTAGCAAATTGTTTGCAGCAAATTGTTTGTAGCAAATTGTTTTGCAGCAAATTGTTTGAAGCAAATTGTTTGTAGCAAATTGTTTGTAGCAAATTGTTTGAAGCAAATTGTTTGCAACAAATTTGTTTGAATAGCAAATTATTTGCAGCAAATTGTTTGTAGCAAATTGTTTGTAGCAAATTGTTTGCAACAAATTGTTTGCAGCAAAATTTTGTAGCACCAAATTGTTTGCAGCAAATTCACTTTCAAATAAAATTTGTCAATTCCAATTGTTTTCGCGCAAATTTGTTTGCAAATTGTTTTAACAATGTTTGTCAATGTAGGGGATTGTTTTCAAATTTTGTTTGCAGAAAATTGTTTGCAGCAAATTGTTAGCAGCAAATTGTTTGCAGCAAATTTGTTTGCAGCAAATTGTTTGCAGCAAATTGTTTACAACAAATTGTTTGTAACAAATTGTTTGTAGCGAATTGTTTGCAGAAAAGTCTTCGCCACACATTTTTTTGCAGCAAATTGTTTGCAGCAAATTTGTTTGTGAGCACATTTTTTTGCAGAAAATTGTTTGCAGCAAATTTTGTTTGTAACAAATTGTTTGCAGCAAATTGTTTGCATCAAATTGTTTGCAGCAAATTGTTTGCAACAAATTGTTTGCAGCAAATTGTTTGTAACAAATTGTTTGTAGCAAATTGTTTGCAGCAAATTGGTCGCCACACATTTTTTTGTACGCAGCAAATTGTTTGCAGAAAATTTGTTAGTAGCAAATTGTTTGCAGCAAAATATTTGCAGCAAATTGTTTATTGTTTGCAACAAATTGTTTGCAGTAAATTGATTTGTAGCAAATTGTTTGCAGCAAATTGTTTGCAGCAAATTCTTCGCCACAAATTTTTTTATAGCAAATTGTTTGCAGCAAATTGTTTGTAAGCAAATTGTTTGTCAAATTGTTTGCAACAAAATGTTTGCAGCAACATTTGTTTGCACTAAATTGTTTGAAACAAATTGTTTGTAGCAAATTGTGTGTAGCGCATTGTTTGTAGCAAATTGTTCGTAGCAAATTGTTTGTAGCAAATTGTTTGTAAGACAATTGTTTGCAGCAAATTGTTTACAGCAAATTGTTTGCGGCAAGTTTGTTTAGGAGCAAATTGTTTGCAGCAAATTGTTTGCAGCAAATTTGTTTGTAGCAAATTGTTTAGGAAGCAAATTGTTTGTAGCAAATTGTTTGTAGCGAATTTTTCGCCACACATTTTTTTGCAGCAAATTGTTTGCAGAAAATTTGTTAGTAGCAAATTGCTTGCAGCAAATTGTTTGCAGCAAATTGCTTGCAGCAAATTTATTTGTAGCAAATTGTTTGCAGCAAATTGTTGTAGCAAATTGTATTTAGCAAATTTGTTTGCAACAAATTGTTTTGCAACAAATAGTTTGCAGCAAATTTGTTGCAGCAAGTTGTTTGAAAGCAAATTGTTTGTAGCAAATTGTTTGTAGCGAATTGTTTGCAGCAAATTCTTCGCCCCACTTTTTACATCTTTTGTTTGCTGCAAATTGTTTGTAGAAAATTATTTGCAACAAATTGTTGCAACAAATTTGTTAGTAGCAAATTGCTTGCAGCAAATTGTTTGAAGCAAATTGTTTGCAGCAAATTTGTTTGCAGAAAATTTGTTAGTAGCAAATTGTTGCAGCAAATTGTTTGAAGCAAATTGTTTGCAATGGGTGTTTGCAGCGCAAATTTATTTGTAGCAAATTGTTTGTAGCGAATTGTTTGCAACAAATTCTTCGCCACACATTTTTGTTTAGCAAATTGTTTGCAGAAAATTTGTTAGTAACAAATTGCTTGCAGCAAATAGTTTGCAGCAAATTTGTTTGCAGCAAGTTGTTTGAAATTTTCCAAATTGTTTGTAGCAAATTGTTTGTAGCGAATTGTTTGCAGCAAATTCTTCGACACATTTTTTGCTGCAAATTGTTTGTAGAAAATTGTAGCAACAAATTGTTTAATCAGCAAATTGTTTGCAGCAAATTTGTTTGTAGCAAATTGTTTGCAGCAAATTGTTTGCAACAAGTTGTTTGTAACTCCTTGTTTTAAAATTGTTTGAAGCAAATTGTTTGTAACAAATTGTTTGTAGCGGAATTTTTCGCCACACATTTTTTTGCAGCAAATTGTTTGCAGAAAATTTAATTAGTAGTAGCAAATTGCTTGCAACAAATTGTTTGCAGCAAATTGCTTACAGCAAATTTATTTGTAGCAAATTGTTTGCAGCAAAATTGTTTGTAGCAAATTGTATTTAACAAATTTGTTTGCAGCAAAATTGTTTGCAGCAAATATTTTTTATGTTTGCAGCAATTTGTTTGCAGCAAGTTGTTTGAAGCAAATTGTTTGTAGCAAATTGTTTGTAGCGAATTGTTTGCAGCAAATTCTTCGCCGTACATTTGTTTGTAGCAAATTGTTTGTAGAGAATTGTTTGTAGCAAGTTGTTTGCAGCAAATTTGTTAGCAGCAAATTGCTTGCAGCAAATTGTTTGAAGCAAATTGATTGCAGCAAATTGTTTGCAGTAAATTGTGTGCAGCAAGTTGTTTGCAAATAATTGTTTGCAGCAAATTATTTGTAGCGAATTGTTTGCAGCAAATTCTTCGCCAAAAGTTTTTTTGCAGCAAATAGTTTGCAAAAAATTTGTTAGTAGCAAATTGTTTGCAGCAAGTTGTTTGCAGCAAATTTTGTTTTTTTTTTGCAGTAAATTGTTTGTAACAAATTGTTTGTAGCAAATTGTTTGAAGCAAATTCGTCGCAGCACATTGTTTTGCAGAAAATTTGTGTGCACAAATTGTTTGCAGTAAATTGTTTGCAGCAAATTTGTTTGCAGCAAATTGTATGAAGCAAATTGTTTGTAACAAATTGTTTGTAGCAAATTGTTTGCACCAAATTGTTCGCAACCACATTGTTTTGCAGTAAATTTGATAGCGGCAAATTGCTTGCAATAAATTTGTGTGCACTAAATTGTTTGCAGCAAATTTGTTTGCAGCAAATTGTTTGTAGCAAATTGTTTGCATCAAATTTGTTTGTAGTAAATTGTTTGTAGCAAATTGTTTGTAGCAAATTGTTTGCAGCAAGTTGATTGCAGCAAATTGTTTGAAGCAAATTTTTTTTTAGATTGCAGCAAATTTGTTTGCAGTAAGTTTGTGTGCACTAAATTGTTTGCAGTAAGTTTGTTTGCAGCAAATTGTTTGCAGCAAATTGTTTGCAGCAAGTTTGGTTGCAAACCAATTGGTTGCAGTCAATTGTTTGCAGCAAATTGTTTGTAGCAAATTGATTTGTAGCAAATTGTTTGTAGCAAATTGTTCGCAGCAAATTTGTTTGTAGCAAATTGTTTTTAACAAATTGTTTGTTTTTGCAGCAAATTGTTTGCAGCAAATTGTTTGCAGCAAATTGTTTGTAGCAAATTGTTTGTAGCCAAATTGTTTGCAGCAAATTGTTTGTAGCAAATTGTTTGCAGCAAATTGTTTGCAGCAAATTGTTTGCAGCAAATTGTTTGCAGCAAATTGTTTGCAACAAATTGTTTGTATCCAGTTGTTTGCAGTAAATTGTTTGAAGCAAATTGTTTGTAACAAATTGTTTGTAGCAAATTGTTTGCAGCAAATTGTTTGCAGCAAATTTTTTGCAGCAAATTGTTTGCAGAAAATTTGTTTGAACAAAATTGTTTGCAGCAAATTGTTTGCAGCAAATTGTTTGCAACAAATTGTTTGCAACAAATTGTTTGCTGCAAATTGTTTGTAACAAATTGTTTGCAGCAAATTGTCTTCGCCACACATTTTTTTGCAGAAAATTTGTTAGTAGCAAATTGTTTGCAGCAAATTGTTTGCAACAAATTTGTTTGCAGCAAATTGTTTGCAACAAATTGTTTGTAACAAATTGTTTGTAGCGAATTGTTTGCAAAATTGTTTGCAACACATTGTTTGCGCAAATTGTTTGCAGAAAATTTTTTAGCCAATTGTTTACAGCAAATTGTTTGCAGCAAATTGTTTGCAGCAAATTGTTTGCAGCAAATTTGTTTGCAGCAAATTGTTTGTAACAAATTGTTTGTAGCAAATTGTTTGTAGCAAATTGTTTGTAGCAAATTGTTTGCAGCAAATTCTTTGCAGCAAATTTTTGCAGCAAATTGTTCTTAGCAGAAAATTTGTTTGTAGCAAATTGTTTGCAGCAAATTGTTTGCAGCAAATTTGTTAGTAGCGAATTGTTTGCAGCAAATTGTTTGTTCAGCAAATTGTTTGCAGCAAATTGTTTGCAGCAAATTGTTTGTAGCAAATTGTTTGCAAATTGTTTGCAGAAAATTTATTTTGCAACCAGCAAATTGTTTGTAGCAAATTGTTTGCAGCAAATTGTTTGCAGCAAATTGTTTGAAGCAAATTGTTTGTAGCAAATTGTTTGTAACAAATTGTTCGCAGCAAATTGTTTGCAACAAATTGTTTGCAGCAAATTGTTAGCAGCAAATTGTTTGCAGCAAATTGTTTTGTATGCAAATTGTTTGCAGCAAATTGTTTGCAGCAAATTGTTTGAAGCAAATTGTTTGTAGCAAATTGTTTGTAGCAAATTGTTTGCAGCAAATTCTTTGCCACAATTTTTTTGCAGCAAATTGTTTGCAGAAAATTTGTTAGCAGCAAATTGTTTGCAGCAAATTGTTTGTAGCAAATTTGTTTGTAGCAAATTGTTTGAAGCAAATTGTTTGTAGCAAATTGTTTGTAGCGAATTGTTTGCAGCAAATTCTTCGCCACACATTTTTTGCAGCAAATTTGTTTGCAGCAAATTTTGTTTGTTTGCAGCAAATTGTTTGCAACAAATTTGTTTTGCAGCAAATTGTTTGCAGCAAATTGTTTGCAGCAAATTGTTTGCAGCAAATTGTTTGCAGCAAATTTGTTTGCAACAAATTTGTTTGCAGCAAATTGTTTGTAGCAAATTGTTTGCTAGCAAATTGTTTGCAGCAAATTGTTTGCAGCAAATTGTTTGCAGCAAATTGTTTGCAGCAAATTCTTTGCAGCAAATTGTTTGCAGCAAATTGTTTGCAGCAAATTTGTTTGCAGCAAATTGTTTGCAGCAAATTGTTTGCAGCAAATTGTTTGCAGCAAATTGTTTGCAGCAAATTGTTTGTAGCAAATTGTTTGTAGCAAATTGTTTGCAGCAAATTGTTTGCAGCAAATTGTTTGCAGCAAATTGTTTGAAGCAAATTGTTTGTGCAAATTGTTTGTAGCAAATTGTTTGCAGCAAATTGTTTGCTTGTTGAGCAAATGTTTGCAGCAAATTGTTTGAAGCAAATTGTTTGCAGCAAATTTTTTTGTAGCAAATTGTTTGCAGCAAATTGTTTGCAGCAAATTGTTTGCAGCAAATTGTTTGCAGCAAATTGTTTGCAGCAAATTTCTTCGCAGCAAATTGTTTGCAGCAAATTGTTTGCAGCAAATTGTTTGTAGCAAATTGTTTGCAGCAAATTTGTTTGCAACAAATTGTTTGTAGCAAATTGTTTGCAGCAAATTCTTCGCAGCAATTTTTGCAACAAATTGTTTGCAGCAAATTTGTTAGTAGCAAATTGTTTGCAGCAAATTGTTTGCAACAAATTTGTTTGCAGCAAATTGTTTGCAGCAAATTGTTTGTAGCAAATTGTTTGCAGCAGATTGTTTGCAGCAAATTCTTCGCCACAAATTTTTTTGCAGCAAATTTGTTTGTAACAAATTGCTTGCAACAAATTGTTTGCAGCAAATTGTTTGCAGCAAATTTGTTTGTAGCAAATTGTTTGTAGCAAATTGTTTGCAGCAAATTGTTTGAAGCAAATTGTTTGTAGCAAATTGCTTGCAGCAAATTGTTTGCAGCAAATTTTTTTTGCACAGTTTTTTGCAGAAAATTTGTTTGTTTGAGCAAATTGTTTGCAGCAAATTTGTTTGCAGCAAATTGTTTGCAGCAAATTTGTTTGCAACAAATTGTTTGCAGCAAATTGTTTGAAGCAAATTGTTTGCAGCAAATTCTTCGCCGCACATTGTTTGCAGCAAAATTGTTTGCCAGAAAATTTGTTAGTAGCAAATTGCTTGCAGCAAATTTGCTTGCAGCAAATTGATTTGCAGCAAATTGTTTGTAGCAAATTGTTTGTAGCAGATTGTTTGTAGCAAATTGTTTGCAGCAAATTCTTTGCAGCAAATTGTTTGCAGCAAATTTGTTTGCAGCAAATTGTTTGCAGCAAATTGTTTGCAGCAAATTGTTTGCAGCAAATTGTTGTTTGCAGCAAATTGTTTGTTGAGCAAATTGTTTGAAGCAAATTGTTTGTAGCAAATTGTTTGTAGCGAATTGTTTGCAGCAAATTCTTCGCCGCACATTTTTTGCAGCAAATTGTTTGCAGCAAATTTGTTTGCAAAATTGTTTGCAACAAATTGTTTGTAGCAAATTTGTTTGCAGCAAATTGTTTGAAGCAAATTGTTTGTTGCAAATTGTTTGTAGCAATTGTTTGCAGCAAATTCTTCGCAGCAAATTTTTTGCAGCAAATTGTTTGCAGCAAATTGTTAGTAGCAAATTGTTTGCAGCAAATTGTTTGCAGCAAATTTGTTTGCAGCAAATTGTTTGCAGCAAATTGTTTGTAGCAAATTGTTTGCAGCAAATTGTTTGCAGCAAAATTGTTTGCAGCAAATTTGTTTGCAGCAAATTGTTTGCAGCAAATTGTTTGCAGCAAATTGTTTGCAGCAAATTGTTTGCAGCGAATTGCTTTGCAGCAAATTGTTTGCAGCAAATTGTTTGCAGCAAATTGTTTGCAGCAAATTGTTTGCAGCAAATTGTTTGCAGCAAATTGTTTGCAGCAAATTTGTTTGCAGCAAATTGTTTGAAGCAAATTGTTTGTAGCAAATTGTTTGCAGCAAATTGTTTGCAGCAAATTGTTTGTAGCAAATTGTTTGCAGCAAATTGTTTGTAGCAAATTGTTTGCAGCAAATTTGTTTGTAGCAAATTGTTTGCAGCAAATTGTTTGCAGCAAATTGTTTGCAGCAAATTGTTTGTAGCAAATTGTTTGCAGCAAATTGTTTGCAGCAAATTTTTTTGCAGCAAATTGTTTGCAGCAAATTGTTTGCAGCAAATTGTTTGCAGCAAATTGTTTGCAGCAAATTGTTTGCAGCAAATTGTTTGCAGCAAATTTGTTTGCAGCAAATTGTTTGCAGCAAATTGTTTGTAGCAAATTGTTTGCAGCAAATTGTTTGCAGCAAATTGTTTGCAGCAAATTTGTTGTTTGCAGCAAATTGTTTGTAGCAAATTGTTTGTAGCAAATTGTTTGCAGCAAATTGTTCGCCAAATTTTTTTGCAGCAAATTGTTTGCAGCAAATTGTTTGCAGCAAATTGTTTGCAGCAAATTTGTTTGCAGCAAATTGTTTGCAGCAAATTGTTTGTAGCAAATTGTTTGCAGCGAATTGTTTGCAGCAAATTCTTCGCCACACATTTTTTGCAGCAAATTTGTTTGCAGCAAATTGTTTGCAGCAAATTGTTTGCAGCAAATTGTTTGCAGCAAATTTGTTTGCAGCAAATTGTTTGTAGCAAATTGTTTGTGTTGAGCAAATTGTTTGCTAGCAAATTGTTTGCAGCAAATTGTTTGCAGCAAATTGTTTGCATCAAATTTTTTGCAGCAAATTTGTTTGCAGCAAATTGTTTGCAGCAAATTTGTTTGCAGCAAATTGTTTGCAGCAAATTTGTTTGCAGCAAATTGTTTGCAGCAAATTGTTTGCAGCAAATTTGTTTGCAGCAAATTGTTTGCAGCAAATTTGTTTGCAGCAAATTGTTTGCAGCAAATTGTTTGCAGCAAATTTGTTTGTAGCAAATTGTTTTTGCAGCAAATTGTTTGCAGCAAATTTGTTTGCAGCAAATTGTTTGCAGCAAATTGTTTGTAGCAAATTGTTTGTAGCAAATTGTTTGCAGCAAATTGTTTGTAGCAAATTGTTTGCAGCAAATTGTTTGCAGCAAATTGTTTGCAGCAAATTGTTTGCAGCAAATTGTTTGCAGCAAATTTGTTTGCAGCAAATTGTTTGAAGCAAATTGTTTGTAGCAAATTGTTTGTAGCAAATTGTTTGC
The DNA here is from genome assembly GCA_018151165.1 of Drosophila arawakana. Lineage (NCBI taxonomy): Eukaryota > Metazoa > Arthropoda > Insecta > Diptera > Drosophilidae > Drosophila > Drosophila arawakana. The sequence goes on along the minus strand of JAECWX010000175.1, from coordinate 58,750 downwards.
AGCAAATTCTTCGCCACACATTTTTTTGTTTGCAGCAAATTGTTTGCAGAAAATTTGTTAGTAGCAAATTGTTTGCAGCAAATTGTTTGCAGCAAATTTGTTTGCAGCAAATTGTTTGCAGCGCAAATTGTTTGTAGCAAATTGTTTGTAGCAAATTGTTTGCAGCAAATTGTTTGCAGCAAATTTTTTGCAGAAAATTTGTTTGCAGCAAATTGTTTGCAGCAAATTGTTTGCAGCAAATTGTTTGCAGCAAATTGTTTGCAGCAAATTTGTTTGCAGCAAATTGTTTGCAGCAAATTGTTTGTAGCAAATTGTTTGTAGCAAATTGTTTGCAGCAAATTGTTTGCAGCAAATTGTTTGCAGCAAATTGTTTGCAGCAAATTTGTTTGCAGCAAATTGTTTGCAGCAAATTGTTTGCAGCAAATTTGTTTGCAGCAAATTTGTTTGCAGCAAATTGTTTGCAACAAATTGTTTGCAGCAAATTGTTTGCAGCAAATTGTTTGCAGCAAATTGTTTGCAGCAAATTGTTTGCAGCAAATTGTTTGTAGCAAATTGTTTGCAGCAAATTGTTTGCAGCAAATTGTTTGCAGCAAATTTGTTTGTTTGCAGCAAATTGTTTGCAGCAAATTGTTTGAAGCAAATTGTTTGTAGCAAATTGTTTGCAGCAAATTGTTTGCAGCAAATTGTTTGCAGCAAATTGTTTGCAGCAAATTGTTTGCAGCAAATTTGTTTGTAGCAAATTGTTTGCAGCAAATTGTTTGCAGCAAATTGTTTGCAGCAAATTTGTTTGTAGCAAATTGTTTGCAGCAAATTGTTTGCAGCAAATTCTTTGCCAGCAAATTTTTTGCAGCAAATTGTTTGCAGAAAATTTGTTAGTAGCAAATTGTTTGCAGCAAATTTGTTTGCAACAAATTGTTTGCAGCAAATTTGTTTGCAGCAAATTGTTTGCAGCAAATTTTGCAGCAAATTGCAGCAAATTGTTTGCAGCAAATTGTTTGCAGCAAATTGTTTGCAAAAAATTGTTTGCAGCAAATTGTTTGCAGCAAATTGTTTGCAGCAAATTGTTTGCAGCAAATTGTTTGCAGCAAATTGTTTGTAGCAAATTGTTTGCAGCAAATTGTTTGCAGCAAATTGTTTGCAGCAAATTGTTTGCAGCAAATTGTTTGCAGCAAATTGTTTGCAGCAAATTGTTTGCAGCAAATTTTTGCAGCAAATTGTTTGCAGCAAATTTGTTTGCAGCAAATTGTTTGCAGCAAATTGTTTGCAGCAAATTGTTTGCAGCAAATTGTTTGTAGCAAATTGTTTGTAGCAAATTGTTTGCAGCAAATTGTTTGTAGCAAATTGTTTGCAGCAAATTTGTTTGCAGCAAATTTGTTTGCAGCAAATTGTTTGCAGCAAATTGTTTGCAGCAAATTTGTTTGCAGCAAATTGTTTGCAGCAAATTGTTTGCAGCAAATTGTTTGCAGCAAATTGTTTGCAGCAAATTGTTTGCAGCAAATTGTTTGCAGCAAATTGTTTGCAGCAAATTGTTTGCAGCAAATTGTTTGCAGCAAATTGTTTGCAGCAAATTGTTTGCAGCAAATTTGTTTGTAAGCAAATTGTTTGCAAAATTTGTTTGCAGCAAATTGTTTGTAAGCAAATTGTTTGTAGCAAATTGTTTGCAGCAAATTGTTTGTAGCAAATTGTTTGTAGTGAAATTGTTTGCAGCAAATTTTTGCAGCAAATTGTTTTGCAGCAAATTTGTTTGCAGCAAATTGTTTGCAGCAAATTGTTTGCAGCAAATTGTTTGCAGCAAATTTGTTTGCAGCAAATTGTTTGCAGCAAATTGTTTGTAGCAAATTGTTTGTAGCAAATTGTTTGCAGCAAATTGTTTGCAGCAAATTTAATTGCAGCAAATTGTTTGCAGCAAATTTTGAGCAAATTGCAGCAAATTTGATTGCAGCAAATTTGTTTGCAGCAAATTTGTTTGCAGCAAATTTGTTTGCAGCAAATTGTTTGCAGCAAATTTGTTTGCAGCAAATTGTTTGCAGCAAATTTTTTGTCAGCAAATTGTTTGCAGCAAATTTATTTGTAGCAAATTGTTTGTAGCAAATTGTTTGCAGCAAATTTGTTTGCAGCAAATTGTTTGCAGCAAATTTGTTTGCAGCAAATTTGTTTGCAGCAAATTGTTTGCAGCAAATTGTTTGTAGCAAATTGTTTGTAGCAAATTGTTTGCAGCAAATTGTTTGTAGCAAATTGTTTGCAGCAAATTTGTTTGCAGCAAATTGTTTGCAGCAAATTGTTTGTAGCAAATTGTTTGCAGCAAATTTGTTTGCAATTGTTTGCAGCAAATTGTTTGCAGCAAATTGTTTGCAGCAAATTGTTTGCAGCAAATTGTTTGCAGCAAATTCTTCGCCACACATTTTTTTGCAGCAAATTGTTTGCAGCAAATTGTTTGTAGCAAATTGTTTGCAGCAAATTGTTTGCAGCAAATTTGTTTGCAGCAAATTGTTTGAAACAAATTGTTTGTAGCAAATTGTTTGTAGCAAATTGTTTGCAGCAAATTCTTCGCCACACATTTTTTGCAGAAATTGTTTGCAGCAAATTTGTTTGTAGCAAATTGTTTGCAGCAAATTGTTTGCAGCAAATTTGTTTGCAGCAAATTGTTTGCAGCAAATTGTTTGTAGCAAATTGTTTGCAAATTTGTTTTGTTTGCAGCAAATTGTTTGCAGCAAATTGTTTGCAGCAAATTGTTTGCAGCAAATTGTTTGCAGCAAATTTGTTTGCAGCAAATTGTTTGCAGCAAATTGTTTGCAGCAAATTGTTTGTAGCAAATTGTTTGCAGCAAATTGTTTGAAGCAAATTGTTTGTAGCAAATTGTTTGCAGCAAATTCTTCGCCACACATTTTTTTGCAGCAAATTGTTTGCAGCAAATTTGTTTGTAGCAAATTGTTTGCAGCAAATTGTTTGTAGCAAATTGTTTGCAGCAAATTGCTTGCAGCAAATTGTTTGCAGAAAATTGTTTGTAGCAAATTGTTTGTAGCAAATTTGTTTGCAGCAAATTCTTTGCACAACACATTTTTTTTTGCAGCAAATTGTTTGAGCAAATTGTTTGCAGCAAATTGTTTGCAGCAAATTGTTTGCAGCAAATTGTTTGCAGCAAATTGTTTGTAAGAATTGTTTGTAGCAAATTGTTTTTAGCAAATTTTTTGCAGCAAATTGTTTGCAGCAAATTTATTTGTAAAATTGTTTGCAAAATTGTTTGTAGCGAATTGTTTGCAGCAAATTGTTTGCAGCAAATTGTTTGTAGCAAATTGTTTGCAGCAAATTGCTTGCAGCAAATTGTTTGCAGAAAATTGTTTGTAGCAAATTGTTTGTAGCAAATTTGTTTGCAGCAAAATTGTTTGCAGCAAATTGTTTTAAAAGAAATTGTTTGTAGCAAATTGTTTGCAGCAAATTGTTTTGCAGCAAATTGTTTGTAAAGCAAATTGTTTGTTAGCAAATTGTTTGCAGCAAATTGTTTGCAGCAAATTGTTTGCAGCAAATTGTTTGTAGCAAAATTGTTTGCAGCAAATTGTTTGTAGCAAATTGTTTGCAGCAAATTGTTTGTAGCGAATTGTTTGCAGCAAATTGTTTGCATCAAATTGTTTGCAGCAAATTTGTTTGCAGCCAATTTGTTTGCAGCAAATTGTTTGTAGCAAATTTGTTTGTAGCAAATTGTTTGCAGCAAATTGTTCGAAACACATTGTTTGCAGCAAATTGTTTACAACAAATTGTTTGCAGCAAAATTGTTTGCAGCAAATTGTTTGTAGCAAATTGTTTGAAGCAAATTGTTTGTAGCGAATTGTTTGTAGCAAATTGTTTGTAGCAAATTGTTTGTAGCAAATTGTTTGCAGCAAATTGTTTGCAGCAAATTTATTGTGAAGCAAATTGTTTGTAGCAAATTGTTTGCAGCAAATTGTTTGCAGCAAATTGTTTGCAGCAAATTTGTTTGCATCAAATTGTTTGTAGCAAATTGTTTGCACCAAATTGTTTGCAGCAAATTGTTTGTAGCAAATTGTTTGCAGCAAATTGTTTGTAGCAAATTGTTTGCAGCAAATTGTTTGCAGCAAATTGTTTGCAGCAAATTTGTTTGTAGCAAATTGTTTGTAGCAAATTGTTTGTAGCAAATTGTTTGAAGCAAATTGTTTGCAGCAAATTGTTTGTAGCAAATTGTTTGCAGCAAATTTGTAGCAAATTGTTTGCAGCAAATTTATTTGCAGCAAATTGTTTGCAGCAAATTGTTTGTAGCAAATTGTTTGCAGCAAATTGTTTGTAGCAAATTGTTTGCAGCAAAATTATTTGGTACAAATTTTGGTTTGCAGCAAATTGTTTGCAGAAAATTTGTTAGTAGCAAATTGCTTGCAGCAAATTGTTTGCAGCAAATTTGTTTGCAGCAAATTTGTTTGAAGCAAATTGTTTGTAGCAAATTGTTTGTAGCGAATTGTTTGCAGAAAATTGTTCGCCGCAAATTTTTTGCAGCAAATTGTTTGCAGAAAATTTGTTTGTAGCAAATTGTTTGCAGCAAATTGTTTGCAGCAAATTGTTTGCAGCAAATTTGTTTGCAGCAAATTGTTTGTAGCAAATTTGTTTGTAGCAAATTGTTTGCAAGCAAATTTGTTTGTAGCAAATTGTTTGCAGCAAATTGTTTGTAGCAAATTGTTTGCAGCAAATTGTTTGTAATTTGTAGCAAATTGTTTGCAGCAAATTGTTTGAAGCAAATTGTTTGTAGCAAATTGTTTGTAGCAAATTGTTTGCAGCAAATTGTTTGCCAGCAAATTTTTTTGCAGCAAATTGTTTGTAGCAAATTTGTTTGTAGCAAATTGTTTGCAGCAAATTGTTTGTTGCAAATTTTTTTGTTGCAAATTTGTTTGCAGCAAATTGTTTTGTAGCAAATTGTTTGTAGCAAATTGTTTGTAGCAAATTGTTTGCAGCAAATTGTTTGCAGCAAATTGTTTGCAGCAAATTGTTTGTAGCAAATTGTTTGCAGCAAATTGTTTGCAGAAAATTGTTTTGCAGCAAATTTGTTTGCAGCAAATTTGTTTGCAGCAAATTGTTTGCAGCAAATTTATTGTGCACCAAATTGTTTGCAGCAAATTGTTTGTTGCAAAATTGTTTGCAGCAAATTTGTTTGCAGCAAATTGTTTGCAGCAAAATTGTTTGTAGCAAATTGTTTGTAGCAAATTGTTTGCAGCAAATTGTTTGCAGCAAATTGTTTTGCAGCAAATTGTTTGCAGCAAATTTATTTGTAGCAAATTGTTTGTAGCAAATTGTTTGCAGCAAATTGTTTGTAGCAAATTGTTTGTAGCAAATTGTTTGAAGCAAATTGTTTGAACCAAATTGTTTGTAGCAAATTGTTTGCAGCAAATTGTTTGTAGCAAATTGTTTGTAGCAAATTGTTTGCAGCAAATTTGTTTGTAGCAAATTGTTTGTAGCAAATTGTTTGCAGCAAATTGTTTGCAGCAAATTTGTTTGCAGCAAATTGTTTGCAGCAAATTGTTTGCAGCAAATTGTTTGCAGCAAATTGTTTGCAGAAAATTTGTTGAGTAAAATTGTTTGCAGCAAATTGTTTGCAGCAAATTGTTTGCAGCAAATTGTTTGTAGCAAATTGTTTGTAGCAAATTGTTTGCAGCAAATTGTTTGCAGCAAATTGTTTGTAGCAAATTGTTTGCAGCAAATTGTTTGCAGCAAATTGTTTTGTAGCAAATTGTTTGTAGCAAATTGTTTGCAGCAAATTTGCAGCAAATTGTTTGCAGCAAATTTGTTTGCAGCAAATTTGTTTGCAGCAAATTGTTTGCAGCAAATTTGTTTGTGCACAAATTGTTTGCAGCAAATTGTTTGCAGCAAATTGTTTGTAGCAAATTGTTTGTAGCAAATTTGTTTGCAGCAAATTGTTTGAACCGAATTATTGTTTGCAGCGAATTGTTTGCAGCAAATTCTTCGCCACACATTTTTGCAGCAAATTGTTTGCAGCAAATTGTTTGCAGCAAATTGTTTGCAGCAAATTGTTTGCAGCAAATTTGTTTGCAGCAAATTGTTTGTAGCAAATTGTTTGCAGCAAATTGTTTGCAGCAAATTGTTTGCAATATTGTTTGCAGCAAATTGTTTGCAGCAAATTGTTTGCAGCAAATTGTTTGCAGCAAATTGTTTGCAGCAAATTTGTTTGCAGCAAATTGTTTGCAGCAAATTGTTTGTAGCAAATTGTTTGCAGCAAATTGTTTGCAGCAAATTGTTTGTAGCAAATTGTTTGCAGCAAATTGTTTGCAGCAAATTTGTTTGCAGCAAATTGTTTGCAGCAAATTGTTTGCAGCAAATTGTTTGCAGCAAATTGTTTGCAGAAAATTTGTTTGTAGCAAATTGTTTGCAGCAAATTGTTTGCAGCAAATTGTTTGCAGCAAATTGTTTGCAGCAAATTGTTTGTAGCAAATTTGTTTGCAGCAAATTGTTTGCAGCAAATTGTTTGCAGCAAATTGTTTGCAAATTGTTTGCAGCAAATTGTTTGCAGCAAATTTGTTTGCAGCAAATTGTTTGCAGCAAATTGTTTGCAGCAAATTGTTTGCAGCAAATTGTTTGCAGAAAATTTGTTTGTAGCAAATTGTTTGCAGCAAATTGTTTGCAGCAAATTGTTTGCAGCAAATTGTTTGCAGCAAATTGTTTGTAGCAAATTGTTTGCAGCAAATTTGTTTGCAGCAAATTGTTTGCAGCAAATTGTTTGCAGCAAATTGTTTGCAGCAAATTTGTTTGCAGCAAATTTGTTTGCAGCAAATTGTTTGCAGCAAATTGTTTGTAGCAAATTGTTTGCAGCAAATTGTTTGCAGCAAATTGTTTGTAGCAAATTGTTTGCAAGCAAATTTGTTTGCAGCAAATTTTTTGCAGCAAATTGTTTGCAGCAAATTGTTTGTAGCAAATTGTTTGCAGCAAATTGTTTGCAGCAAATTGTTTGTAGCAAATTGTTTTTGCAGCAAATTGTTTGCAGCAAATTGTTTGTTTGCAGCAAATTTATTTGTAGCAAATTGTTTGTAGCAAATTGTTTGCAGCAAATTGTTTGTAGCAAATTGTTTGTAGCAAATTGTTTGCAGCAAGCAAATTGTTTGTAGCAAATTGTTTGTAAAATTGTTTGCAGCAAAATTTGTTTGCAGTTTGAAAATTTGCTGAAAATTGTTTGCTTTGCAGCAAATTGTTTGCAGCAAATTGTTTGCAGCAAATTGTTTTGCAGCAAATTGTTTGCAGCAAATTGTTTGTAGCAAATTGTTTGAAGCAAAGCCACACATTTTTTTTGCAGCAAATTGTTTGCAGAAAATTTGTTAGTAGCAAATTGCTTGCAGCAAATTGTTTGTAGCAAATTGTTTGCAGCAAATTCTTCGAACACATTTGTTTGCAGCAAATTGTTTGAAAAATAATATTTGCAGCAAATTGTTTGCAGCAAATTGTTTGCAGCAAATTTGTTTGCAGCAAATTGTTTGCAGCAAATTGTTTGTAGCAAATTGTTTGTAGCAAATTGTTTGCAGCAAATTGTTTGAAGCGAATTGATTGTAGCGAATTGTTTGCAGCAAATTCTTCGCCACAATTTTTGCTGCAAATTGTTTGCAGAAAATTTTTGCAGCAAATTGTTTGCAGCAAATTGTTTGCAGCAAATTTGTTTGTAGCAAATTGTTTGCAGCAAATTGTTTGTAGCAAATTGTTTGCAGCAAATTGTTTGTAGCAAATTGTTTGTAGCGAATTGTTTGCAGCAAATTCTTCGCCACACATTTTTTTGCAGCAAATTGTTTGCAGCAAATTCTTCGATAATTTTTACAGCAAATTGTTTGCAGCAAATTTGTTTGTAGCAAATTGTAAATATGAAAAATGTTTGCAGCAAAATTGTTTGTAGCAAATTGTTTAATGTTAGCAGAAAATTGTTTGCAGCAAATTGTTTGCAGCAAATTGTTTGCAGCAAATTGTTTGAAGCAAAATTGTTTGTAGCAAATTGTTTGCAGCAAATTGTTTGCAGCAAATTTGTTTGTAGCAAATTGCAGCAATTGTTTGTAGCAAATTGTTTGCAGCAAATTCTTCGGAACACATTTGTTTGCAGCAAATTGTTTGCAGAAAATTGTTTGCAGCAAATTGTTTGCAGCAAATTTATTTGCAGCAAATTGTTTGTAGCAAATTGTTTGCAGCAAATTGTTTGTAGCAAATTGTTTGTAGCAAATTGTTTGCAGCAAATTGTTTGCAGCAAATTTGTTTGCAGCAAATTGTTTGTAGCAAATTGTTTGCAGCAAATTGTTTGCAGAAAATTTTTTGCAGCAAATTGTTTGCAGCAAATTGTTTGCAGCAAATTTGTTTGCAGCAAATTGTTTGCAGCAAATTGTTTGTAGCAAATTGTTTGAAGCAAATTGTTTGAAGCGAATTAATTGTAGCGACAGCAAATTGTTTGCAGCAAATTCTTTGCAGCACACATTTTTTGCAGCAAATTGTTTGCAGAAAATTTGTTAGCTAGCAAATTTTCGCAAATTTGCAGCAAATTGTTTGTAGCAAATTGTTTGCAGCAAATTCTTCGGAACACATTTGTTTGCTGCAAATTGTTTGCAGAAAATTATTTGAAGCAAATTGTTTGCAGCAAATTGTTTGCAGAAAATTTGTTAGTAGCAAATTGTTTGCAGCAAATTGTTTGCAGCAAATTTGTTTGCAGCAAATTGTTTGAAGCAAATTGTTTGTAGCAAATTGTTTGCAGCAAATTGTTTGCAGCAAATTATTTGTAGCAAATTGTTTGCAGCAAATTGTTTGCAGCAAATTGTTTGCAGCAAATTTGTTTGCAGCAAATTGTTTGAAGCAAATTGTTTGTAGCAAATTGTTTGTAGCAAATTGTTTGCAGCAAATTATTTGTAGCAAATTGTTTGCAGCAAATTGTTTGCAGCAAATTGTTTGCAGCAAATTGTTTGCAGCAAATTTATTTGTAGCAAATTGTTTGTAGCAAATTGTTTGCAGCAAATTGTTTGTAGCAAATTGTTTGTAGCGAATTGTTTGCAGCAAATTCTTTTTAGAAAATTTGTTAGTAGCAAACAATTTGCAGCAAATTGTTTGCAGAAAATTTGTTAGTAGCAAATTGCTTGCAGCAAATTGTTTGCAGCAAATTGTTTGCAGCAAATTGTTTGCAGCAAATTTGTTTGCAGCAAATTGTTTGTAGCAAATTGTTTGCAGCAAATTCTTCGCCACACATTTTTGTAGCAAATTGTTTGCAGAAAATTTGTTAGTAGCAAATTGTTTGCAGCAAATTGTTTGCAGCAAATTTGTTTGCAGCAAATTGTTTGAAGCAAATTGTTTGTAGCAAATTGTTTGTAGCGAATTGTTTGCAGCAAATTCTTCGCCACACATTTGTTTGCTGCAAATTGTTTGTAGAAAATTATTTGCAGCAAATTGTTTACAGCAAATTGTTTGCAGCAAATTTGTTTGTAGCAAATTGTTTGCAGCAAATTGTTTGCAGCAAATTTGTTTGTAGCAAATTGTTTGAAGCAAATTGTTTGTAGCAAATTGTTTGTAGCGAATTCTTCGCCACGCAAATTGTTTGCAGAAAATTTGTTAGTAGCAAATTGCTTGCAGCAAATTGTTTGCAGCAAATTGCTTGCAGCAAATTGTTTGTAGCAAATTGTTTGCAGCAAATTGTTTGTAGCAAATTGTATTTAGCAAATTTGTTTGCAGCAAATTGTTTGCAGCAAATTGTTTGCAGCAAATTTGTTTGCAGCAAATTGTTTGAAGCAAATTGTTTGTAGCAAATTGTTTGTAGCGAATTGTTTGCAGCAAATTCTTCGCCACAAATTTGTTTGCAGCAAATTGTTTGTAGAAAATTATTTGCAGCAAATTGTTTGCAGCAAATTTGTTTGTAGCAAATTGTTTGCAGCAAATTGCTTTGCAGCAAATTGTTTGTAGCAAATTGTTTGTAGCAAATTGTTTGATAGCAATGTTTGTAGCGAATTGTTTGCAGCAAATTCTTCGCCACACATTTTTTTGCAGCAAATTGTTTGCAGCAAATTGTTTGCAGCAAATTTGTTTGCAGCAAATTGTTTGAAGCAAATTGTTTGTAGCAAATTGTTTGTAGCGAATTGTTTGCAGCAAATTATTTGTAGCAAATTGTTTGCAGCAAATTTATTTGCAGCAAATTTGTTTGCAGCAAATTGTTTGCAGCAAATTGTTTGCAGCAAATTGTTTGCAGCAAATTTGTTTGCAGCAAATTTGTTTGTAGCAAATTGTTTGCAGCAAATTGTTTGCAGCAAATTGTTTGCAGAAAATTATTTGCAGCAAATTGTTTGCAGCAAATTGTTTGCAGCAAATTGTTTGCAGCAAATTGTTTGCAGCAAATTTGTTTGCAGCAAATTTGTTTGCAGCAAATTGTTTGAAGCAAATTGTTTGTAGCAAATTGTTTGTAGCGAATTGTTTGCAGCAAATTATTTGTAGCAAATTGTTTGCAGCAAATTGTTTGCAGCAAATTGTTTGCAGCAAATTTATTTGTAGCAAATTGTTTGTAGCAAATTGTTTGCAGCAAATTGTTTGTAGCAAATTGTTTGTAGCGAATTGTTTGCAGCAAATTCTTTTTAGAAAATTTGTTAGTAGCAAACTATTTGCAGCAAATTGTTTGCAGCAAATTTGTTTGTAGCAAATTGTTTGCAGCAAATTGTTTGAAGCAAATTGTTTGTAGCAAATTGTTTGTAGCGAATTGTTTGCAGCAAATTCTTCGCCACACATTTTTTGCAGAAAATTTGTTAGTAGCAAATTGTTTGCAGCAAATTGTTTGCAGCAAATTTGTTTGCAGCAAATTGTTTGAAGCAAATTGTTTGTAGCAAATTGTTTGTAGCGAATTGTTTGCAGCAAATTGTTTGTAGCAAATTGTTTGCAGCAAATTGTTTGCAGCAAATTTGTTTGCAGCAAATTGTTTGCAGCAAATTGTTTGCATCAAATTTGTTTGCAGCAAATTTGTTTGCAGCAAATTGTTTGTAGCAAATTGTTTGCTGCAAATTGTTTGCAGAAAATTATTTGCAGCCAATTGTTTGCAGCAAATTGTTTGCAGCAAATTGTTTACAGCAAATTGTTTGCAGCAAATTTGTTTGCAGCAAATTTGTTTGCAGCAAATTGTTTGAAGCAAATTGTTTGTAGCAAATTGTTTGTAGCGAATTGTTTGCAGCAAATTATTTGTAGCAAATTGTTTGCAGCAAATTGTTTGCAGCAAATTTATTTGCAGCAAATTGTTTGCAGCAAATTTGTTTGCAGCAAATTGTTTGCAGCAAATTGTTTGCATCAAATTTGTTTGCAGCAAATTTGTTTGCAGCCAATTGTTTGTAGCAAATTGTTTGCTGCAAATTGTTTGCAGAAAATTATTTGCAGCAAATTGTTTGCAGCAAATTTGTTTGCAGCAAATTGTTTGCAGCAAATTGTTTGCAGCAAATTTGTTTGCAGCAAATTTGTTTGCAGCAAATTGTTTGAAGCAAATTGTTTGTAGCAAATTGTTTGTAGCAAATTGTTTGTAGTGAATTGTTTGCAGCAAATTCTTCGCCACACATTTTTTTGCAGCAAATTTGTTAGTGGCAAATTGCTTGCAGCAAATTGTTTGCAGCAAATTGTTTGCAGCAAATTTGTTTGCAGCAAATTGTTTGTAGCAAATTGTTTTGTAGCAAATTGTTTGTACCGAATTGTTTGTAGCGAATTGTTTGCAGCAAATTTAATTGCAGCAAATTGTTTGCAGCAAATAGTTTGCAGCAAATTTGATTGCAGAAAATTTGTTTGCAGCAAGTTTGTTTGCAGCAAGTTTGTTTGCAGCAAATTGTTTGCAGCAAATTTGATTGCAGCAAATTGTTTGCATTCATTTTGTGTGCAGCAAATTGTTTGCAGCAAATTTATTTGTAGCAAATTGTTTGTAGCAAATTGTTTGCAGAAGATTTGTTAGTAGCAAATTGTTTTTAGCAAATTTGTTTGCAGCAAATTTGTTTGCAGCAAATTGTTTAAAGCAAATTGTTTGTAGCAAATTGTTTGTATCGAATTGTTTGCAGCAAATTATTTGTAGCAAATTGTTTGCAGCAAATTATTTGCAGCAAATTGTTTGCAGCAAATTGTTTGTAGCAAATTGTTTGCAGAAGATTTGTTTGCAGCAAATTGTATGAAGCAAATTGTTTGTTGCAAATTGTTTGTAGCGAATTGTTTGCAGCAAATTCTTCGCCACACATTTTTTTGCAGCAAATTGTTTGCAGAAAATTTGTTAGTAGAAAATTGTTTGCAGCAAATTGTTTGCAGCAAATTTGTTTGCAGCAAATTGTATGAAACAAATTGTTTGTTGCAAATTGTTTGTAGCGAATTGTTTGCAGCAAATTCTTCGCCACACATTTTTTTGCAGAAAATTTGTTAGTAGCAAATTGCTTGCAGCAAATTGTTTGCAGCAAATTTGTTTGCAGCAAATTGTTTGAAGCAAATTGTTTGTAGCAAATTGTTTGTATCGAATTGTTTGCAGCAAATTATTTGTAGCAAATTGTTTGCAGCAAATTATTTGCAGCAAATTTGTTTGCAGCAAATTGTTTGAAGCAAATTGTTTGTAGCAAGTTTGTTTGCAGCAAATTGTTTGAACCGAATTGTTTGTAGCGAATTGTTTGCAGCAAGTTCTTCGCCACACATTTTTTTGCAGCAAATTGTTTGCAGAAAATTTGTTAGTAGCAAATTGCTTGCAACAAATTGCTTGCAGCAAATTGTTTGTAGCAAATTGTTTGTAGCAAATTGTTGATACCGAATTGTTTGTAGCGAATTGTTTGCAGCAAATTCTTCGCCACACATTTTTTTGCAGAAAATTTGTTAGTAGCAAATTGTTTGCAGCAAATTGTTTGCAGCAAATTGTTTGTAGCAAATTGTTTGCAGAAGATTTGTTAGTAGCAAATTGTTTTTAGCAAATTTGTTTGCAGCAAATTGTTTGCAGCAAATTTATTTGTAGCAAATTGTTTGTAGCAAATTGTTTGAAGCAAATTGTTTGAACCGAATTGTTTGTAGCGAATTGTTTGCAGCAAGTTCTTCGCCACACATTTTTTTGCAGCAAATTGTTTGCAGAAAATTTGTTAGTAGCAAATTGCTTGCAGCAAATTGTTTGCAGAAAATTTATTTATAGCAAATTGTTTGTAGCAAATTGTTTGAAGCAAATTGTTTGCAGCAAATTGTTTGTAGCAAATTGTTTTTAGCAAATTTGTTTGCAGCAAATTGTTTGCAGCAAATTATTTGCAGCAAATTGTTTGCAGCAAATTTGTTTGCAGCAAATTTGTTTGCAGCAAGTTTGTTTGCAGCAAATTGTTTGCAGCAAATTGTTTGCAGCAAATTGTTTGCATTAAATTTGTTTGCAGCCAATTTGTTTGCAGCCAATTGTTTGTAGCAAATTGTTTGCTGCAAATTGTTTGCAGAAAATTATTTGCAGCCAATTGTTTACAGCAAATTGTTTGCAGCAAATTGTTTACAGCAAATTGTTTGCGGCAAATTTGTTTGCAGCAAATTTGTTTGCAGCAAATTGTTTGAAGCAAATTGTTTGTAGCAAATTGTTTGTAGCGAATTGTTTGCAGCAAATTATTTGTAGCAAATTGTTTGCAGCAAATTGTTTGCAGCAAATTTATTTGAAGCAAATTGTTTGTAGCAAATTGTTTGCAGCAAATTGTTTGTAGCAAATTGTTTGTAGCGAATTGTTTGCATCATATTCTTCGCCACACATTTTTTTGCAGCAAATTGTTTGCAGAAAATTTGTTAGTAGCAAATTGCTTGCAGCAAATTGTGTGCAGCAAATTGTTTGCAGCAAGTTTGTTTGCAGCAAATTGTTTGTAGCAAATTGTTTGTAGCAAATTGTTTGAAGCAAATTGTTTGTAGCAAATTGTTTGTAGCGAATTGTTTGCAGCAAATTCTTCGCAACACATTTGTTTGCTGCAAATTGTTTGCAGAAAAATATTTGCATCAAATTGTTTGCAGCAAATTTGTTTGCAGCAAATTGTTTGAAGTAAATTGTTTGTAGCAAATTGTTTGTAGCGAATTGTTTACAGCAAATTCTTCGCCACACATTTTTTTTCAGCAAATTGTTTGCAGAAAATTTGTTAGTAGCAAATTGCTTGCAGCAAATTGTTTGCAGCAAATTGTGTGCAGCAAATTTGTTTGCAGCAAATTGTTTGTAGCAAATTGTTTGTAGCAAATTGTTTGTAGCAAATTGTTTGTAGCAAATTGTTTGTAGCAAATTATATGTAGCGAATTGTTTGCAGCAAATTAATTTGTAGCATATTGTTTGTAGCAAATTGTTTGAAGCAAATTGTTTGTAGCAAATTGTTTGTAGCGAATTATTTGCAGCAAATTCTTCGCCACACATTTTTTTGCAGCAAATTCTTTTTAGAAAATTTGTTAGTAGCAAATTGCTTGCAGCAAATTCTTCGCCACACATTTTTTTGCAGCAAATTGTTTGCAGAAAATTCTTTGCCACATATTTTTTTGCAGCAAATTGTTTGCAGAAAATTTGTTAGTAGCAAATTGCTTGCAGCAAATTGTTTGCAGCAAATTGTTTGCAGCAAATTGTTTGCAGCAAATTTGTTTGCAGCAAATTGTTTGCAGCAAATTGTTTGCAGCAAATTGATTGCTGAAAATTGTTTGCAGCAAATTTGTTAGTAGCAAATTGTTTGCAGCAAATTGTTTGCAGCAAATTGTTTGCAGCAAATTGTTTGCAGCAAATTGTTTGCAGCAAATTATTTGCAGCAAATTGTTTGCAGCAAATTGTTTGCAGCAAATTTATTTGTAGCAAATTGTTTGTAGCAAATTGTTTGCAGCAAATTGATTGCAGCAAATTGTTTGCAGCAAATTGTTTGTAGCAAATTGTTTGCAGCAAATTCTTCGCCACACATTTTTTTGCAGCAAATTGTTTGCAGAAAATTTGTTAGTAGCAAATTGCTTGCAGCAAATTGTTTGCAGCAAATTTGTTTGCAGCAAATTGTTTGCAGCAAATTGTTTGCAGCAAATTGTTTGCAGCAAATTGTTTGCAGCAAATTATTTGCAGCAAATTTGTTTGCAGCAAATTGTTTGCAAAATTGTTTGCAGCAAATTGTTTGCAGCAAATTGTTTGCAGCAAATTGTTTGCAGCAAATTTGTTTGCAGCAAATTTGTTTGCAGCAAATTGTTTGCAGCAAATTGTTTGCAGCAAATTGTTTGCAGCAAATTTGTTTGCAGCAAATTGTTTGCAGCAAATTGTTTGTAGCAAATTGTTTGTTGCAAATTGTTTGCAGCAAATTGTTTGCAGCAAATTGTTTGCAGCAAATTGTTTGCAGCAAATTGTTTGCAGCAAATTGTTTGCAGCAAATTTGTTTGCAGCAAATTTGTTTGCAGCAAATTGTTTGAAGCAAATTGTTTGTAGCAAATTGTTTGTAGCAAATTGTTTGCAGCAAATTATTTGCAGCAAATTGTTTGCAGCAAATTGTTTGCAGCAAATTGTTTGCAAATTGTTTGCAGCAAATTGTTTGTAGCAAATTGTTTGCAGCAAATTGTTTGTAGCAAATTGTTTGTAGCAAATTGTTTGCAGCAAATTCTTCGCCACACATTTTTTTGCAGCAAATTGTTTGCAGAAAATTTGTTAGTAGCAAATTGTTTGCAGCAAATTGTTTGCAGCAAATTGTTTGCAGCAAATTTGTTTGCAGCAAATTGTTTGTAGCAAATTGTTTGTAGCAAATTGTTTGAAGCAAATTGTTTGTAGCAAATTGTTTGTAGCGAATTGTTTGCAGCAAATTCTTCGCCACATATTTTTTTGCAGCAAATTGTTTGCAGAAAATTTGTTAGTAGCAAATTGTTTGTAGCAAATTGTTTGTAGCGAATTGTTTGCAGCAAATTCTTCGCAACACATTTGTTTGCTGCAAATTGTTTGCAGAAAATTTTTTGCAGCAAATTGTTTGCAGCAAATTTGTTTGCAGCAAATTGTTTGTAGCAAATTGTTTGTAGCAAATTGTTTGTAGCAAATTGTTTGTAGCAGCAAATTGTTTGCCACAGCAAATTTTTTGCAGCAAATTGTTTGCAGAAAATTTGTTTGTAGCAAATTGTTTGCAGCAAATTGTTTGCAGCAAATTTGTTTGCAGCAAATTTGTTTGCAGCAAATTGTTTGTAGCAAATTGTTTGTAGCAAATTGTTTGTAGCAAATTGTTTGTAGCAAATTGTTTGTAGCAAATTGTTTGCAGCAAATTAATTTGCAGCAAATTGTTTGCAGCAAATTGTTTGCAGCAAATTGTTTGTAGCAAATTGTTTGTAGCAAATTGTTTGCAGCAAATTCTTTGCCAACAAATTTTTTGCAGCAAATTGTTTGTAGAAAATTTGTTAGTAGCAAATTGTTTGCAGCAAATTGTTTGCAGCAAATTGTTTGCAGCAAATTTGTTTGTAGCAAATTGTTTGCAGAAATTGTTTGCAGCAAATTGTTTGCAGCAAATTTGTTTGCAGCAAATTGTTTGTAGCAAATTGTTTGCTGAAAATTGTTTGCAGAAAATTGTTTGCAGCAAATTGTTTGCAGCAAATTGTTTGCAGCAAAATTGTTTGCAGCAAATTGTTTGCAGCAAATTGTTTGTAGCAAATTGTTTGCAGCAAATTGTTTGCAGCAAATTGTTTGCAGCAAATTGTTTGCAGCAAATTTATTTGTAGCAAATTGTTTGTAGCAAATTGTTTGCAGCAAATTGTTTGTAGCAAATTGTTTGCAGCAAATTGTTTGAAGCAAATTGTTTGAACCGAAATTAATTGTAGCGAATTGTTTGCAGCAAATTCTTTGCCACACATTTTTTTGCAGCAAATTGTTTGCAGAAAATTTGTTAGTAGCAAATTGCTTGCAGCAAATTGTTTGTAGCAAATTGTTTGCAGCAAATTGTTTGTAGCAAATTGTTTGTAGCAAATTGTTTGCAGCAAATTCTTCGCCACACATTTTTTTGCAGCAAATTGTTTGCAGCAAATTGTTTGCAGCAAATTTTTTTGCAGCAAATTGTTTGCAGAAAATTTGTTAGTAGCAAATTGCTTGCAGCAAATTGTTTGCAGCAAATTGTTTGCAGCAAATTGTTTGAAGCAAATTGTTTGTAGCAAATTGTTTGTAGCGAATTGTTTGCAGCAAATTGTTTGAAGCAAATTGTTTGTAGCAAATTGTTTGCAGCAAATTCTTCGCCACACATTTTTTTGCAGCAAATTGTTTGCAGAAAATTTGTTTGTAGCAAATTGTTTGCAGCAAATTGTTTGCAGCAAATTGTTTGCAGCAAATTGTTTGTTTGAGCAAATTGTTTGCAGCAAATTGTTTGCAGCAAATTGTTTGTAGCAAATTGTTTGCAGAAAATTTGTTTGTAGCAAATTGTTTGCAGCAAATTGTTTGCAGCAAATTGTTTGCAGCAAATTGTTTGCAGCAAATTGTTTGTAGCAAATTGTTTGTAGCACGAATTGTTTGCAGCAAATTGTTTGCAGCAAATTTTTTTGCAGCAAATTGTTTGCAGAAAATTTGTCTGCAGCAAATTGTTTGCTGCAAATTTGTTTGCAGAAAATTATTTGCAGCAAATTGCTTACAGCAAATTGTTTGCAGAAAATTTGTTTGCAGCAAATTGTTTGTATGTTTGCAGCAAATTGTTTGCAGCAAATTGTTTTGCAGCAAATTGTTTGCAGCAAATTGTTTGCAGCAAATTGTTTGCAGCAAATTGTTTGCAGCAAATTGTTTGAAGCAAATTGTTTGCAGCAAATTGTTTGCAGCAAATTTGTTTGCAGCAAATTTGTTTGCAGCAAATTGTTTGAAGCAAATTGTTTGTAGCAAATTGTTTGTAGCAAATTGTTTGCAGCAAATTGTTTGTAGCAAATTGTTTGCAGCAAATTCTTTGCCACACATTTTTTTGCAGCAAATTGTTTGCAGCAAATTGTTTGTAGCAAATTGTTTGCAGCAAATTGTTTGCAGCAAATTGTTTGCAGCAAATTGTTTGCAGCAAATTGTTTGCAGCAAATTGTTTGCAGCAAATTTATTTGTAGCAAATTGTTTGTAGCAAATTGTTTGCAGCAAATTGTTTGTAGCAAATTGTTTGTAGCGAATTGTTTGCAGCAAATTGTTTGTAGCAAATTTGTTTGTAGCAAATTGTTTGCAGCAAATTCTTCGCCACACATTTTTTTGCAGCAAATTGTTTGCAGAAAATTTTTTTGGAGCAAATTTTTTGCAGCAAATTGTTTGCAGAAAATTTGTTTGTAGCAAATTGTTTGCAGCAAATTGTTTGCAGCAAATTGTTTGCAGTAGCAAATTGTTTGTAGCAAATTGTTTGCTGAAAATTGTTTGCAGAAAATTTATTGTTCAAATTGTTTACAGCAAATTGTTTGCAGCAAATTGTTTGCAGCAAATTGTTTGCAGCAAATTGTTTGCAGCAAATTTATTTGTTTGCAGCAAATTGTTTGCAGCAAATTGTTTGCAGCAAATTGTTTGCAGCAAATTTATTTGTAGCAAATTGTTTGTAGCAAATTGTTTGCAGCAAATTGTTTGTAGCAAATTGTTTGTAGCGAATTGTTTGCAGCAAATTCTTCGCCACACATTTTTTTGCAGCAAATTGTTTGCAACAAATTCTTCGCCACACATTTTTTTGCAGCAAATTGTTTGCAGAAAATTTGTTAGTAGCAAATTGCTTGCAGCAAATTGTTTGCAGCAAATTGTTTGCAGCAAATTGTTTGCAGCAAATTTGTTTGCAGCAAATTGTTTGTAGCAAATTGTTTGTAGCAAATTGTTTGAAGCAAATTGTTTGAACCGAATTAATTGTAGCGAATTGTTTGCAGCAAATTCTTCGCCACACATTTTTTTGCAGCAAATTGTTTGCAGAAAATTTGTTAGTAGCAAATCGCTTGCAGCAAATTGTTTGTAGCAAATTGTTTGCAGCAAATTCTTCGCAACACATTTGTTTGCTGCAAATTGTTTGCAGAAAAATATTTGCATCAAATTGTTTGCAGCAAATTGTTTGCAGAAAATTTGTTAGTAGCAAATTGCTTGCAGCAAATTGTTTGCAGCAAATTTGTTTGCAGCAAATTGTTTGAAGCAAATTGTTTGTAGCAAGTTTGTTTGCAGCAAATTGTTTGCAGCAAATTATTTGAAGCAAATTGTTTACAGCAAATTGTTTGCGGCAAATTTGTTTGCAGCAAATTTGTTTGCAGCAAATTGTTTGAAGCAAATTGTTTGTAGCAAATTGTTTGTAGCAAATTGTTTGCAGCAAATTATTTGTAGCAAATTGTTTGCAGCAAATTGTTTGCAGCAAATTGTTTGCAGCAAATTTATTTGTAGCAAATTGTTTGTAGCAAATTGTTTGCAGCAAATTGTTTGTAGCAAATTGTTTGTAGCAAATTGTTTGCAGCAAATTCTTTTTAGAAAATTTGTTTGCAGCAAACATTTTGCAGCAAATTGTTTGCAGCAAATTTGTTTGTAGCAAATTGTTTGCAGCAAATTGTTTGCAGCAAATTGTTTGCAGCAAATTGTTTGCAGCAAATTGTTTGCAGCAAATTTATTTGTAGCAAATTGTTTGTAGCAAATTGTTTGCAGCAAATTGTTTGCAGAAAATTTGTTAGTAGCAAATTGTTTGCAGCAAATTGTTTGCAGCAAATTTGTTTGCAGCAAATTGTTTGAAGCAAATTGTTTGTAGCAAATTGTTTGTAGCAAATTGTTTGCAGCAAATTCTTCGCCACACATTTGTTTGCAGCAAATTGTTTGCAGAAAATTATTTGCAGCAAATTGTTTGCAGCAAATTGTTTGCAGCAAATTTGTTTGTAGCAAATTGTTTGCAGCAAATTGTTTGTAGCAAATTGTTTGTAGCAAATTGTTTGCAGCAAATTTTTTGCAGCAAATTGTTTGCAGAAAATTTGTTTGCAGCAAATTGTTTGCAGCAAATTGTTTGCAGCAAATTGTTTGCAGCAAATTTATTTGCAGCAAATTGTTTGCAGCAAATTGTTTGGAGCAAATTGTTTGTCAGCAAATTTGTTTGCAGCAAATTGTTTGCAGCAAATTGTTTGCAGCAAATTGTTTGCAGCAAATTGTTTGCAAGCAAATTGTTTGTAGCAAATTGTTTGTAGCAAATTGTTTGCAGCAAATTGTTTGCAGCAAATTGTTTGCAGCAAATTGTTTGCAGAAAATTTGTTTGCAGCAAATTGTTTGCAGCAAATTTGTTGTAGCAAATTGTTTGCAGCAAAATTGTTTGCAGCAAATTGTTTGTTTGCAGCAAATTGTTTGTAGCAAATTGTTTGTAGCAAATTGTTTGAAGCAAATTGTTTGAACCGAATTGTTTGTAGCGAATTGTTTGCAGCAAATTCTTCGCCACACATTTTTTTGCAGCAAATTGTTTGCAGAAAATTTGTTAGTAGCAAATCGCTTGCAGCATTTTGTTTGTAGCAAATTGTTTGCAGCAAATTCTTCGGAACACATTTGTTTGCTGCAAATTGTTTGCAGAAAATTATTTGCATCAAATTGTTTGCAGCAAATTGTTTGCAGAAAATTTGTTTGCAGCAAATTGTTTGCAGCAAATTGTTTGCAGCAAATTTGTTTGCAGCAAATTGTTTGAAGCAAATTGTTTGTAGCAAATTGTTTGTAGCAAATTGTTTGCAGCAAATTATTTGTAGCAAATTGTTTGCAGCAAATTGTTTGCAGCAAATTTGTTTGCAGCAAATTTGTTTGCAGCAAATTGTTTGAAGCAAATTGTTTGTAGCAAATTGTTTGTAGCAAATTGTTTGCAGCAAATTATTTGTAGCAAATTGTTTGCAGCAAATTGTTTGCAGCAAATTGTTTGCAGCAAATTTTTTGTAGCAAATTGTTTGCAGCAAATTGTTTGCAGCAAATTGTTTGTAGCAAATTGTTTGTAGCAAATTGTTTGCAGCAAATTCTTTTTGAAAAATTTGTTTGTAGCAAATTGTTTGCAGCAAATTGTTTGCAGAAAATTTGTTAGTAGCAAATTGTTTGCAGCAAATTGTTTGCAGCAAATTGTTTGCAGCAAATTGTTTGCAGCAAATTTATTTGTAGCAAATTGTTTGTAGCAAATTGTTTGCAGCAAATTCTTTGCAGCACATTTTTTTGCAGCAAATTGTTTGCAGAAAATTTGTTTGTAGCAAATTGTTTGCAGCAAATTGTTTGCAGCAAATTTGTTTGCAGCAAATTGTTTGTAGCAAATTGTTTGCAGCAAATTGTTTGTAGCAAATTGTTTGCAGCAAATTGTTTGCAGCAAATTTGTTTGCAGCAAATTGTTTGTAGAAAATTGTTTGCAGCAAATTGTTTGCAGCAAATTGTTTGCAGCAAATTTGTTTGCAGCAAATTGTTTGTAGCAAATTGTTTGCAGCAAATTGTTTGTAGCAAATTTTTTCGCCACAATTTTTTTGCAGCAAATTGTTTGCAGAAAATTTGTTTGTAGCAAATTGTTTGCAGCAAATTGTTTGCAGCAAATTGTTTGCAGCAAATTTATTTGTAGCAAATTGTTTGCAGCAAATTGTTTGTAGCAAATTGTTTTTAGCAAATTGTTTGCAGCAAATTGTTTGCAGCAAATTGTTTGCAGCAAATTTGTTTGCAGCAAATTGTTTGCAGCAAATTGTTTGTAGCAAATTGTTTGCAGCAAATTGTTTGCAGCAAATTGTTTGCAGCAAATTTGTTTGCTAGCAAATTGTTTGTAGAAAATTGTTTGCAGCAAATTGTTTGCAGCAAATTTGTTTGTAGCAAATTGTTTTGCAGCAAATTGTTTGCAGCAAATTGTTTGCAGCAAATTTGTTTGCAGCAAATTGTTTGTAGCAAATTGTTTGTAGCGAATTGTTTGCAGCAAATTCTTCGCCACACATTTTTTTGCAGCAAATTGTTTGCAGAAAATTTGTTAGTAGCAAATTGTTTGCAGCAAATTGTTTGCAGCAAATTTTTTTGCAGCAAATTGTTTGTAGCAAATTGTTTGTAGCAAATTGTTTGCAGCAAATTGTTTGATAGCAAATTGTTTGTAGCAAATTGTTTGCAGCAAATTCTTTGCCACAAATTTTTTGCAGCAAATTGTTTGCAGAAAATTTGTTTGTAGCAAATTGTTTGCAGCAAATTGTTTGCAGCAAATTTGTTTGCAGCAAATTGTTTGAAGCAAATTGTTTGTAGCAAATTGTTTGTAGCAAATTGTTTGCAGCAAATTGTTTGAAGCAAATTGTTTGCAGCAAATTGTTTGCAGCAAATTGTTTGTAGCAAATTGTTTGTAGCGAATTGTTTGCAGCAAATTGTTGTACGAATTGTTTGTAGCGAATTGTTTGCAGCAAATTCTTCGCACAAATTTTTTTGCAGCAAATTGTTTGCAGCAAATTGTTTGCAGCAAATTTGTTTGCAGCAAATTGTTTGCAGCAAATTGTTTGTAGCAAATTGTTTGTTGTTTGCAGCAAATTCTTCGCCACACATTTTTGCAGCAAATTTGTTTGTAGCAAATTGTTTGCAGCAAATTGTTTGCAGAAATTGTTTGCAGCAAATTCTTCGCCACACATTTTTTTGCAGCAAATTGTTTGCAGAAAATTGGTTAGTAGCAAATTGTTTGCAGCAAATTGTTTGTGCAGCAAATTTGTTTGCAGCAAATTGTTTGTAGCAAATTGTTTGCAGCAAATTGTTTGCAGCAAATTGTTTGCAGCAAATTGTTTGCAGCAAATTGTTTGCAGCAAATTGTTTGCAGC
This sequence comes from Drosophila arawakana, assembly GCA_018151165.1. Classification (NCBI taxonomy): domain Eukaryota; kingdom Metazoa; phylum Arthropoda; class Insecta; order Diptera; family Drosophilidae; genus Drosophila; species Drosophila arawakana. Next base: position 36,088 of record JAECWX010000175.1, on the reverse strand, counting down.
AAATTGTTTGCAGCAAATTGTTTGCAGCAAATTGTTTGCAGCAAATTGTTTGCAGCAAATTGTTTGCAGCAAATTGTTTGCAGCAAATTTTTTGCAGCAAATTGTTTGCAGAAAATTTGTTTGTAGCAAATTGTTTGCAGCAAATTGTTTTGCAGCAAATTGTTTGCAGCAAATTGTTTGCAGCAAATTGTTTGCAGCAAATTGTTTGTAGCAAATTGTTTGCAGCAAATTGTTTGCAGCAAATTTGTTTGCAGCAAATTGTTTGCAGCAAATTGTTTGTAGCAAATTGTTTGCAGCAAATTGTTTGTAGCAAATTGTTTGCAGCAAATTGTTTGTAGCAAATTTGTTTGCAGCAAATTGTTTGCAGCAAATTGTTTGCAGCAAATTGTTTGCAGCAAATTGTTTGTAGCAAATTGTTTGCAGCAAATTTGTTTGTAGCAAATTGTTTGCAGCAAATTTGTTTGCAGCAAATTGTTTGTAGCAAATTGTTTGCAGCAAATTGTTTGTAGCAAATTGTTTGCAGCAAATTGTTTGCAGCAAATTTTTTGCAGCAAATTGTTTGCAGCAAATTGTTTGTAGCAAACAAATTGTTTGCAGCAAATTGTTTGCAGCAAATTGTTTGCAAATTGTTTTAGCAAATTGTTTGCAGCAAATTGTTTGTAGCAAATTGTTTGCAGCAAATTGTTTGTAGCAAATTGTTTGCAGCAAATTTGTTTGCAGCAAATTGTTTGCAGCAAATTTGTTTGTAGCAAATTGTTTGCAGCAAATTGTTTGCAGCAAATTGTTTGCAGCAAATTGTTTGCAGCAAATTTTTTTGCCACACATTTTTTGCAAAATTGTTTGCAGCAAATTGTTTGTAGCAAATTGTTTGCAGCAAATTGTTTGCAGCAAATTTGTTTGCAGCAAATTGTTTGCAGCAAATTGTTTGCAGCAAATTGTTTGCAGCAAATTGTTTGTAGCAAATTGTTTTGTAGCAAATTGTTTGCAGCAAATTTATTTGCAGCAAATTGTTTGCAGCAAATTGTTTGCAGCAAATTGTTTGCAGCAAATTGTTTGCAGCAAATTGTTTTGTAGCAAATTGTTTGCAGCAAATTTGTTTGCAGCAAATTGTTTGCAGCAAATTGTTTGCAGCAAATTGTTTGCAGCAAATTTGTTTGCAGCAAATTGTTTGTAGCAAATTGTTTGCAGCAAATTGTTTGTAGCAAATTGTTTGCAGCAAATTGTTTGCAGCAAATTGTTTGTAGCAAATTGTTTGTAGCAAATTGTTTGAAGCAAATTGTTTGCAGCAAATTGTTTGTAGCAAATTTGTTTGCAGCAAATTGTTTGTAGCAAATTGTTTGCAGCAAATTGTTTGCAGCAAATTGTTTGCAGCAAATTGTTTGCAGCAAATTTGTTTGCAGCAAATTTGTTTGCAGCAAATTGTTTGCAGCAAATTTGTTTGCAGCAAATTGTTTGCAGCAAATTGTTTGCAGCAAATTGTTTGCAGCAAATTGTTTGCAGCAAATTGTTTGCAGCAAATTGTTTGCAGCAAATTGTTTGCAGCAAATTGTTTGCAGCAAATTGTTTGCAGCAAATTGTTTGTAGCAAATTGTTTGCAGCAAATTGTTTGTAGCAAATTGTTTGCAGCAAATTGTTTGTAAGCAAATTGTTTGCAGCAAATTGTTTGCAGCAAATTTGTTTGCAGCAAATTGTTTGCAGCAAATTGTTTGCAGCAAATTTTTTTGCAGCAAATTGTTTGCAGCAAATTGTTTGTAGCAAATTGTTTGTAGCAAATTGTTTGCAGCAAATTGTTTGTAGCAAATTGTTTGCAGCAAATTGTTTGCAGCAAATTCTTCGCCACACATTTTTTGCAGCAAATTGTTTGCAGAAAATTTGTTTGTAGCAAATTGTTTGCAGCAAATTGTTTGCAGCAAATTTGTTTGCAGCAAATTGTTTGTAGCAAATTGTTTGCAGCAAATTGTTTGCAGCAAATTGTTTGTAGCAAATTGTTTGCAGCAAATTGTTTGCAGCAAATTTGTTTGCAGCAAATTGTTTGCAGCAAATTTGTTTGCAGCAAATTTTTGTTTGCAGCAAATTGTTTGCAGCAAATTGTTTGCAGCAAATTGTTTGCAGCAAATTGTTTGCAGCAAATTGTTTGCAGCAAATTGTTTGTAGCAAATTGTTTGCAGCAAATTGTTTGCAGCAAATTGTTTGCAGCAAATTGTTTGCAACAAATTGTTTGCAGCAAATTGTTTGCAGCAAATTGTTTAGTAGCAAATTGTTTGTCAGCAAATTGTTTGCAGCAAATTGTTTGCAGCAAATTGTTTGCAGCAAATTTTTTTGCAGCAAATTGTTTGCAGCAAATTGTTTGCAGCAAATTGTTTGCAGCAAATTGTTTGCAGCAAATTGTTTGCAGCAAATTTGTTTGCAGCAAATTTGTTTGCAGCAAATTGTTTGCAGCAAATTGTTTGCAGCAAATTTGTTTGCAGCAAATTGTTTGCAGCAAATTGTTTGCAGCAAATTGTTTGCAGCAAATTGTTTGCAAAATTGTTTGCCGAATTGTTTGCAGCAAATTGTTTGCAGCAAATTTGTTTGCAGCAAATTGTTTGCAGCAAATTGTTTGCAGCAATTTTTTGTTTGCAGCAAATTGCAAATTGTTTGCAGCAAATTGTTTTGAGCAAATTGTTTGCAGCAAATTTGTTTGCAGCAAATTGTTTGCAGCAAATTGTTTGTAGCAAATTGTTTGTAGCAAATTGTTTGCAAATTGTTTGCAGCAAATTGTTTGTAGCAAATTGTTTGTTTTTGCAGCAAATTTGTTTGCAGCAAATTGTTTGCAGCAAATTGTTTGCAGCAAATTGTTTGCAGCAAATTGTTTGTAGCAAATTGTTTGCAAATTGTTTGCAGCAAATTGTTTGCAGCAAATTGTTTGCAGCAAATTGTTTGCAGCAAATTGTTTGCAGCAAATTTGTTAGTAGCAAATTGTTTGCAGCAAATTGTTTGCAGCAAATTTGTTTGCAGCAAATTGTTTGTAGCAAATTGTTTGTAGCAAATTGTTTGTAGCAAATTTGTTTGCAGTAAATTGTTTGCAGCAAATTTGTTTGTAGCAAATTGTTTGCAGAAAATTGTTTGCAGCAAATTGTTTGCAGCAAATTTGTTTGCAGCAAATTGTTTGCAGCAAATTTATTTGCAGCAAATTGTTTGCAGCAAATTGTTTGTAGCAAATTGTTTGCAGCAAATTGTTTGCAGCAAATTGTTTGCAGCAAATTTGTTTGCAGCAAATTGTTTGCAGCAAATTTATTTGCAGCAAATTGTTTGCAGCAAATTGTTTGTAGCAAATTGTTTGTAGCAAATTGTTTGTAGCAAATTGCTAGCAGCAAATTTGTTTGCAGCAAATTGTTTGTAGCAAATTGTTTGCAGCAAATTGTTTGTAGCAAATTGTTTGCAGCAAATTGTTTGCAACAAATTTTTTGCAGCAAATTGTTTGCAGAAAATTTGTTTGTAGCAAATTGTTTGTAGCAAATTGTTTGCAGCAAATTTGTTTGCAGCAAATTGTTTGTAGCAAATTGTTTGTAGCAAATTGTTTGTAGCAAATTGTTTGCAGCAAAATTTGTTTGCAGCAAATTGTTTGCAGCAAATTTGTTTGCAGCAAATTTGTTTGCAGCAAATTTGTTTGCAGCAAATTGTTTGCAGCAAATTGTTTGCATCAAATTTGTTTGCAGCCAATTTGTTTGCAGCCAATTGTTTGCAGAAAATTTGTTTGCAGCAAATTTGTTTGCAGCAAGATTGTTTGCAGCAAATTGTTTGCAGCAAATTGTTTGCCACAAATTTTTTTGCAGCAAATTGTTTGCAGAAAATTTGTTTGCAGCAAATTTGTTTGCAGCAAATTGTTTGCAGCAAATTGTTTGCAGCAAATTGTTTGCAGCAAATTGTTTTGCAGCAAATTGTTTGTAGCAAATTGTTTGCAGCAAATTGTTTGCAGCAAATTGTTTGTAGCAAATTGTTTGTAGCAAATTGTTTGCAGCAAATTGTTTGCAGCAAATTGTTTGCAGCAAATTGTTTGCAGCAAATTTGTTTGTAGCAAATTGTTTGCAGCAAATTGTTTGTAGCAAATTGTTTGCAGCAAATTCTTCGCAACACATTTGTTTGCAGCAAATTGTTTTCAGCAAATTTTTTGCACAAATTGTTTGCAGCAAATTGTTTGCAGAAAATTTGTTAGTAGCAAATTGTTTGCAGCAAATTGTTTGCAGCAAATTTGTTTGCAGCAAATTGTTTGAAGCAAATTTTTTTATAGCAAATTGTTTGCAGCAAATTGTTTGCAGCAAATTATTTGCAGCAAATTGTTTGCAGCAAATTGTTTGCAGCAAATTTGTTTGCAGCAAATTGTTTGCAGAAAATTGTTTGCAGCAAATTGTTTGCAGCAAATTGTTTGCAGCAAATTTGTTTGTAGCAAATTGTTTGCAGCAAATTGTTTGCAGCAAATTGTTTGCAGCAAATTTGTTTGCAGCAAATTGTTTGCAGCAAATTGTTTGTAGCAAATTGTTTGCAGCAAATTGTTTGCAGCAAATTGTTTGCAGCAAATTGTTTGCAGCAAATTGTTTGCAGCAAATTTGTTTGTAGCAAATTTGTTTGCAGCAAATTGTTTGCAGCAAATTGTGTGCAGCAAATTGTTTGCAGCAAGTTTGTTTTCAGCAAATTGTTTGTAGCAAATTGTTTGAAGCAAATTGTTTGTAGCAAATTGTTTGTAGCGAATTGTTTGCAGCAAATTCTTCGCCACACATTTTTTTGCAGCAAATTGTTTGCAGAAAATTTATTTGTAGCAAATTGTTTGTAGCAAATTGTTTGCAGCAAATTTGTTTGCAGCAAATTGTTTGTAGCAAATTGTTTGTAGCAAATTGTTTGCAGCAAATTTGTTTGCAGCAAATTGTTTGCAGCAAATTGTTTGCAGCAAATTGTTTGCAGCAAATTTGTTTGCAGCAAATTTGTTTGCAGCAAATTTATTTGTAGCAAATTGTTTGCAGCAAATTGTTTGCAGCAAATTGCTTGCATTAAATTTGTTTGCAGCCAATTTGTTTAAAGCCAATTGTTTGTAGCAAATTGTTTGCTGCAAATTGTTTGCAGAAAATTTGTTTGCAGCAAATTGTTTGCAGCAAATTGTTTGCAGCAAATTGTTTACAGCAAATTGTTTGCAGCAAATTTGTTTGCAGCAAATTGTTTGCAGCAAATTGTTTGCGGCAAATTGTTTGCAGCAAATTGTTTGTAGCAAATTGTTTGTAGCAAATTGTTTGCAGCAAATTTATTTGTAGCAAATTGTTTGCAGCAAATTGTTTGCAGCAAATTGTTTGCAGCAAATTGTTTGCAGCAAATTGTTTGCAGCAAATTGTTTGCAGCAAATTGTTTGTAGCAAATTGTTTGTAGCGAATTGTTTGCAGCAAATTGTTTGCCAGCAAATTTTTTTGCAGCAAATTGTTTGCAGAAAATTTGTTTGCAGCAAATTGTTTGCAGCAAATTGTTTTGTTGCAGCAAATTGTTTGTTTGAAGCAAATTGTTTGTAAAATTGTTTGCAGCAAATTCTTTGCACAAATTTTTTTGCAGCAAATTGTTTGCAGCAAATTTGTTTGTAGCAAATTGTTTGCAGCAAATTGTTTGCAGCAAATTGTTTGCAGCAAATTTGTTTGCAAAATTGTTTGTAAAATTGTTTGTAGCAAATTGTTTGAAGCAAATTGTTTGAAGCAAATTGTTTGTAGCAAATTGTTTGCAGCAAATTGTTTGCAGCAAATTTTTTTGCAGCAAATTGTTTGCAGCAAATTTATTTGCAGCAAATTGTTTGTAGCAAATTGTTTGTAGCAAATTGTTTTTAGCAAATTTGTTTGCAGCAAATTGTTTGCAGCAAATTGTTTGCAGCAAATTGTTTGTAGCAAATTGTTTGCAGCAAATTGTTTGCAGCAAATTCGTTTGCAGCAAATTGTTTTTGCAGCAAATTGTTTGCAGCAAATTTGTTTGCAGCAAATTGTTTGCAGCAAATTGTTTGCAGCAAATTTGTTTGCAGCAAATTGTTTGAAGCAAATTGTTTGCAGCAAATTGTTTGCAAAAATTGTTTGTAGCAAATTGTTTGTAGCAAATTGTTTGCAGCAAATTGTTCGCAGCAAATTTTTTTGTAGCAAATTGTTTGCAACAAATTCTTTGCAGCAAATTTTTTGCAGCAAATTGTTTGCAGCAAATTGTTTGCAGCAAATTGTTTGCAGCAAATTTGTTTGCAGCAAATTGTTTGCAGCAAATTGTTTGTAGCAAATTGTTTGAAGCAAATTGTTTGAACCAAATTGTTTGTAGCGAATTGTTTGCAGCAAATTCTTTGCCACAAATTGTTTGCAGCAAATTGTTTGCAGAAAATTTGTTTGTAGCAAATTGTTTGCAGCAAATTGTTTGCAGCAAATTGTTTGCAGCAAATTGTTCGCAACACATTTGTTTGCTGCAAATTGTTTGCAGAAAATTATTTGCAGCAAATTGTTTGCAGCAAATTGTTTGCAGAAAATTTGTTAGTAGCAAATTGTTTGCAGCAAATTGTTTGCAGCAAATTTGTTTGCAGCAAATTTGTTTGCCAAATTGTTTGAAGCAAATTGTTTGTAGCAAATTTGTTTGCAGCAAATTGTTTGCAGCAAATTATTTGAAGCAAATTGTTTGAACCGAATTGTTTGTAGCAAATTGTTTGCAGCAAATTCTTCGCACACATTTTTTTGCAGCAAATTGTTTGCAGAAAATTTGTTTGTAGCAAAATGCTTGCAGCAAATTGTTTGCAGAAAATTGTTTGCAACACATTTGTTTGCTGCAAATTGTTTGCAGAAAATTATTTGCAGCAAATTGTTTGCAGCAAATTGTTTGCAGCAAATTTGTTTGCAGCAAATTGTTTGCAGCAAATTGTTTGCAGCAAATTTGTTTGCAGCAAATTGTTTGAAGCAAATTGTTTGTAGCAAATTTTGCAGCAAATTCAGCAAATTGTTTGCAGCAAATTGTTTGCAGCAAATTGTTTGCAGCAAATTGTTTGCAGCAAATTGTTTGCAGCAAATTGTTTGCAGCAAATTTGTTTGCAGCAAATTGTTTGCAGCAAATTTGTTTGCAGCAAATTGTTTGCAGCAAATTGTTTGCAGCAAATTGTTTGCAGCAAATTGTTTGCAGCAAATTGTTTGCAGCAAATTGTTTGTAGCAAATTGTTTGCAGCAAATTGTTTGCAGCAAATTTGTTTGTAGCAAATTGTTTGTAGCAAATTTGTTTGTAGCAAATTGTTTGCAGCAAATTGTTTGCAGCAAATTGTTTGCAGCAAATTGTTTGTAGCAAATTGTTTGTAGCAAATTGTTTGCAGCAACTTGTTTGCCACAAATTTTTTTGCAGCAAATTGTTTGCAACAAATTTGTTCGCCACACATTTGTTTTGCAGCAAATTGTTTGCAGCAAATTGTTTGCAGAAAATTTGTTAGTAGCAAATTGCTTGCAGCAAATTGTTTGCAGCAAATTGTGTGCAGCAAATTGTTTGCAGCAAGTTTGATTGCAGCAAATTGTTTGAAGCAAATTGTTTGTAGCAAATTGTTTGCAGCAAATTGTTTGTATCGAATTGTTTGCAGCAAATTATTTGTAGCAAATTGTTTGCAGCAAATTGTTTGCAGCAAATTTATTTGCAGCAAATTGTTTGCAGCAAATTGTTTGCAGCAAATTGTTTGCAGCAAATTTTTTGCAGCAAATTGTTTGCAGCAAATTGTTTGCAACAAATTCTTCGCCACACATTTTTTTGCAGCAAATTGTTTGCAGAAAATTTGTTAGTAGCAAATTGCTTGCAGCAAATTGTTTGCAGCAAATTGTGTGCAGCAAATTGTTTGCAGCAAGTTTGTTTGCAGCAAATTGTTTGTAGCAAATTGTTTGTAGCAAATTGTTTGAAGCAAATTGTTTGAACCGAATTGTTTGTAGCGAATTGTTTGCAGCAAATTCTTCGCCACACATTTTTTTGCAGCAAATCGCTTGCAGCAAATTGTTTGTAGCGAATTGTTTGCAGCAAATTCTTCGCAACAAATTTGTTTGTTTGCTGCAAATTGTTTGCAGAAAATTTTTTGCATCAAATTGTTTGCAACAAATTGTTTGCAGAAAATTTGTTAGTAGCAAATTGCTTGCAGCAAATTGTTTGCAGCAAATTTGTTTGCAGCAAATTGTTTGAAGCAAATTGTTTGTAGCAAATTGTTTGCAGCAAATTGTTTGCAGCAAATTGTTTGCAGCAAATTGTTTGCAGCAAATTGTTTGCAGCAAATTGTTTGCAGCAAATTTGTTTGCAGCAAATTGTTTGCAGCAAATTTTTTTGTAGCAAATTGTTTGTAGCGAATTTGTTTGCAGCAAATTGTTTGTAGCAAATTGTTTGCAGCAAATTGTTTGCAGCAAATTGTTTGCAGCAAATTTGTTTGTAGCAAATTGTTTGTAGCAAATTGTTTGCAGCAAATTGTTTGTAGCAAATTGTTTGTAGCAAATTGTTTGCAGCAAATTCTTCGCAACAAATTTTTTGCAGCAAATTGTTTGCAGAAAATTTGTTTGTAGCAAATTGTTTGCAGCAAATTGTTTGCAGCAAATTTTTTGCAGCAAATTGTTTGTAGCAAATTGTTTGTAGCAAATTGTTTTTAGCAAATTTGTTTGTAGCAAATTTGTTTGCAGCAAATTGTTTGCAGCAAATTGTTTGCAGCAAATTGTTTGCATTAAATTTGTTTGCAGCAAATTTGTTTGCAGCAAATTGTTTGTAGCAAATTGTTTGCTAGCAAATTGTTTGCAGAAAATTATTTGCAGCAAATTGTTTGCAGCAAATTGTTTACAGCAAATTGTTTGCAGCAAATTTGTTTGCAGCAAATTGTTTGCAGCAAATTTGTTTGCAGCAAATTGTTTGCAGCAAATTGTTTGCAGCAAATTGTTTGTAGCAAATTGTTTGCAGCAAATTGTTTGCAGCAAATTTATTTGCAGCAAATTGTTTGCAGCAAATTGTTTGCAGCAAATTTGTTTGCAGCAAATTGTTTGCAGCAAATTTATTTGTAGCAAATTGTTTGTAGCAAATTGTTTGCAGCAAATTGTTTGTAGCAAATTGTTTGTAAATTGTTTGCAGCAAATTCTTCGCCACACATTTTTTGCAGTAAATTGTTTGCAGAAAATTTGTTAGTAGCAAATTGTTTGCAGCAAATTGTGTGCAGCAAATTGTTTGCAGCAAGTTTGTTTGAAGCAAATTGTTTGTAGCAAATTGTTTGTAGCAAATTGTTTGCAGCAAATTGTTTGTAGCAAATTGTTTGTAGCAAATTGTTTGTAGCAAATTGTTTGAAGCAAATTGTTTGAACCGAATTGTTTGTAGCGAATTGTTTGCAGCAAATTGTTTACAGCAAATTGTTTGCACTAAATTTGTTTGCAGCAAATTTGTTTGCAGCAAATTGTTTGCAGCAAATTGTTTGCAGCAAATTGTTTGCAGCAAATTGTTTGTAGCAAATTGTTTGCAGCAAATTGTTTGCAGCAAATTGTTTGCAGCAAATTTTTGCAGCAAATTGTTTGCAGCAAATTGTTTGCAGAAAATTTGTTTGCAGAAAATTTGTTTGCAGCAAATTGTTTGCAGCAAATTGTTTGCAGCAAATTGTGTGCAGCAAATTGTTTGCAGCAAGTTTGATTGCAGCAAATTGTTTGTAGCAAATTGTTTGTAGCAAATTGTTTGAAGCAAATTGTTTGAACCGAATTGTTTGTAGCGAATTGTTTGCAGCAAATTCTTCGCCACACATTTTTTTGCAGCAAATTGTTTGCAGAAAATTTATTTGTAGCAAATTGTTTGTAGCAAATTGTTTGAAGCAAATTGTTTGCAGCAAATTGTTTGTAGCAAATTGTTTGAAGCAAATTGTTTGCAGCAAATTGTTTGTAGCAAATTGTTTGCAGCAAATTGTTTACAGCAAATTGTTTGCACCAAATTTGTTTGCAGCAAGTTTGTTTGCAGCAAATTGTTTGCAGCAAATTGTTTGCAGCAAATTGTTTGTAGCAAATTGTTTGTAGCGAATTGTTTGCAGCAAATTCTTCGCCACACATTTTTTTGCAGCAAATTGTTTGCAGAAAATTGTTTGCAGAAAATTTGTTAGTAGCAAATTGCTTGCAGCAAATTGTTTGCAGCAAATTGTGTGCAGCAAATTGTTTGCAGCAAGTTTGATTGCAGCAAATTGTTTGTAGCAAATTGTTTGTAGCAAATTGTTTGAAGCAAATTGTTTGAACCGAATTGTTTGTAGCGAATTGTTTGCAGCAAATTCTTCGCCACACATTTTTTTGCAGCAAATTGTTTGCAGAAAATTTATTTGTAGCAAATTGTTTGTAGCAAATTGTTTGAAGCAAATTGTTTGCAGCAAATTGTTTGTAGCAAATTGTTTGCAGCAAATTGTTTGCAGCAAATTGTTTGCACCAAATTTGTTTGCAGAAAGTTTGTTTGCAGCAAATTGTTTGCAGCAAATTGTTTGTAGCAAATTGTTTGTAACGAATTGTTTGCAGCAAATTCTTCGCCACACATTTTTTTGCAGCAAATTTGTTTGCAGCAAGTATGTTTGTAGCAAATTTGTTTGCAGCCAATTGTTTGCAGCAAATTGTTTGCAGCAAATTGTTTGCAGCAAATTGTTTGCAGCAAATTGTTTGCAGCAAATTTGTTTGCAGCAAATTGTTTGCAGCAAATTGTTTGTAGCAAATTGTTTGCAGCAAATTGTTTGCAGCAAATTTATTTGTAGCAAATTGTTTGTAGCAAATTGTTTGCAGCAAATTGTTTGCAGCAAATTGTTTGCAGCAAATTGTTTGTAGCAAATTGTTTGCAGCAAATTGTTTGCAGCAAATTGTTCGCCACACATTTTTTGCAGCAAATTGTTTGCAGCAAATTTGTTTGTAGCAAATTGCTTGCAGCAAATTGTTTGCAGCAAATTTGTTTGCAGCAAATTGTTTGCAGCAAATTGTTTGCAGCAAATTGTTTGCAGCAAATTGTTTGCAGCAAATTGTTTGTAGCAAATTGTTTGCAGCAAATTATTTGTAGCAAATTGTTTGCAGCAAATTGTTTGCAGCAAATTGTTTGCAGCAAATTGTTTGCAGCAAATTGTTTGCAGCAAATTGTTTGCAGCAAATTATTTGCAGCAAATTGTTTGCAGCAAATTGTTTGCAGCAAATTATTTGCAGCAAATTGTTTGCAGCAAATTGTTTGCAGCAAATTGTTTGCAGCAAATTGTTTGAAGCAAATTTATTTGTAGCAAATTGTTTGTAGCGAATTGTTTGCAGCAACTTCTTCGCCACACATTTTTTTGCAGCAAATTGTTTGCAACAAATTCTTTGCCGCACATTTTTTTGCAGCAAATCGCTTGCAGCAAATTGTTTGTAGCGAATTGTTTGCAGCAAATTCTTCGCAACACATTTGTTTGCTGCAAATTGTTTGCAGCAAGTTTGTTTGCAGCAAATTGTTTGCAGCAAATTGTTTGCAGCAAATTGTTTACAGCAAATTGTTTGCGGCAAATTGTTTGCAGCAAATTTGTTTGCAGCAAATTGTTTGAAGCAAATTGTTTGAAGCAAATTGTTTGTAGCAAATTTTTGGTAGCGAATTGTTTGCAGCAAATTGTTTGTAGCAAATTGTTTGTAGCGAATTGTTTGCAGCAAATTCTTCGCCACACATTTTTTTGCAGCAAATTGTTTGCAGAAAATTTATCTGTAGCAAATTGTTTGTAGCAAATTGTTTGAAGCAAATTTTTGCAGCAAATTGTTTGTAGCAAATTGTTTTTAGCAAATTGTTTTTAGCAAATTTGTTTGCAGCAAATTGTTTGCAGCAAATTATTTGCAGCAAATTGTTTGCAGCAAATTTGTTTGCAGCAAATTTGTTTGCAGCAAGTTTGTTTGCAGCAAATTGTTTGCAGCAAATTGTTTGCATTAAATTTGTTTGCAGCCAATTTGTTTGAAGCCAATTGTTTGTAGCAAATTGTTTGCTGCAAATTGTTTGCAGAAAATTATTTGCAGCAAATTGTTTACAGCAAATTGTTTGCAGCAAATTTGTTTGCAGCAAGTTTGTTTGCAGCAAATTGTTTGCAGCAAATTGTTTGCAGCAAATTGTTTGTAGCAAATTGTTTGCAGCAAATTGTTTACAGCAAATTGTTTGCAGCAAATTTGTTTGCAGCAAGTTTGTTTGCAGCAAATTGTTTGCAGCAAATTGTTTGCAGCAAATTGTTTGTAGCAAATTGTTTGTAGCGAATTGTTTGCAGCAAATTCTTCGCCACACATTTTTTTGCAGCAAATTGTTTGCAGAAAATTGTTTGCAGAAAATTTGTTTGTAGCAAATTGTTTGCTGCAAATTGTTTGCAGCAAATTGTTTGCAGCAAATTGTTTGCAGCAAATTGTTTGACAATTGCAGCAAATTGTTTGTAGCAAATTGTTTGTAGCAAATTGTTTGAAGCAAATTGTTTGAACCGAATTGTTTGTAGCGAATTGTTTGCAGCAAATTCTTCGCCACACATTTTTTTGCAGCAAATTGTTTGCAACAAATTGTTTGTAGCAAATTGTTTGTAGCGAATTGTTTGCAGCAAATTATTTGTAGCAAATTGTTTGTAGCAAATTGTTTGAAGCAAATTGTTTGCAGCAAATTGTTTGTAGCAAATTGTTTGCAGCAAATTGTTTACAGCAAATTGTTTGCACCAAATTGTTTGCAGCAAATTTGTTTGCAGAAAGTTTGTTTGCAGCAAATTGTTTGCAGCAAATTGTTTGTAGCAAATTGTTTGTAACGAATTGTTTGCAGCAAATTGTTTCGCCACAAATTTTTTTGCAGCAAATTGTTTGCAACAAATTGTTTGCCACAAATTTTTTTGCAGCAAATTGCTTGCAGCAAATTGTTTGTAGCAAATTGTTTGCAGCAAATTGTTTGCAACAAATTGTTTGTTTGCAGCAAATTGTTTGCAGCAAATTTGTTTGCAGCAAATTGTTTGCAGCAAATTGTTTGCAGCAAATTGTTTGCAGCAAATTGTTTGCGGCAAATTGTTTGCAGCAAATTTGTTTGCAGCAAATTGTTTGAAGCAAATTGTTTGCAGCAAATTGTTTGCAGCAAATTTTTGGTAGCAAATTGTTTGCAGCAAATTGTTTGTAGCAAATTGTTTGCAGCAAATTGTTTGTAGCAAATTGTTTGTAGCAAATTGTTTGCAGCAAATTGTTTACAGCAAATTGTTTGCAGCAAATTTGTTTGCAGAAAATTTGTTTGCAGCAAATTGTTTGCAGCAAATTGTTTGCAGCAAATTGTTTGCAGCAAATTTATTTGTAGCAAATTGTTTGTAGCGAATTGTTTGCAGCAAATTCTTCGCCACACATTTTTTGCAGCAAATTGTTTGCAGAAAATTTATTTGTAGCAAATTGTTTGCAGCAAATTGTTTGCAGCAAATTGTTTGCAGCAAATTGTTTGTAGCAAATTGTTTGTAGCAAATTGTTTGAAGCAAATTGTTTGCAGCAAATTGTTTGTAGCAAATTGTTTGCAGCAAATTGTTTACAGCAAATTGTTTGCAGCAAATTTGTTTGCAGAAAATTTGTTTGCAGCAAATTGTTTGCAGCAAATTGTTTGTAGCAAATTGTTTGTAACGAATTGTTTGCAGCAAATTCTTCGCCACACATTTTTTTGCAGCAAATTTGTTTGCAGCAAGTATGTTTGTAGCAAATTATTTGCAGCCAATTGTTTACAGCAAATTGTTTGCAGCAAATTGTTTACAGCAAATTGTTTGCGGCAAATTTGTTTGCAGCAAATTTGTTTGCAGCAAATTGTTTGAAGCAAATTGTTTGTAGCAAATTGTTTGTAGCAAATTGTTTGCAGCAAATTGTTTGCAGCAAATTTATTTGTAGCAAATTGTTTGTAGCAAATTGTTTGCAGCAAATTGTTTGCAGCAAATTGTTTGTAGCAAATTGTTTGTAGCGAATTGTTTGCAGCAAATTCTTCGCCACACATTTTTTTGCAGCAAATTGTTTGCAGAAAATTTGTTAGTAGCAAATTGCTTGCAGCAAATTGTTTGCAGCAAATTTGTTTGCAGCAAATTGTTTGAAGCAAATTGTTTGCAGCAAATTGTTTGTATCGAATTGTTTGCAGAAAATTATTTGTAGCAGATTGTTTGCAGCAAATTATTTGCAGCAAATTGTTTGCAGCAAATTGTTTGCAGCAAATTGTTTGCAGCAAATTGTTTGTAGCAAATTGTTTGCAGCAAATTATTTGTAGCAAATTGTTTGCAGCAAATTATTTGCAGCAAATTGTTTGCAGCAAATTGTTTGCAGCAAATTGTTTGCAGCAAATTGTTTGAAGCAAATTTATTTGTAGCAAATTGTTTGTAGCGAATTGTTTGCAGCAAATTCTTCGCCACACATTTTTTTGCAGCAAATTGTTTGCAACAAATTCTTCGCCACACATTTTTTTGCAGCAAATCGCTTGCAGCAAATTGTTTGTAGCGAATTGTTTGCAGCAAATTCTTCGCAACACATTTGTTTGCTGCAAATTGTTTGCAGCAAGTTTGTTTGCAGCAAATTGTTTGCAGCAAATTGTTTGCAGCAAATTGTTTACAGCAAATTGTTTGCGGCAAATTGTTTGCAGCAAATTTGTTTGCAGCAAATTGTTTGAAGCAAATTGTTTGAAGCAAATTGTTTGTAGCAAATTTTTGGTAGCGAATTGTTTGCAGCAAATTGTTTGTAGCAAATTGTTTGTAGCGTATTGTTTGCAGAAAATTCTTCGCCACACATTTTTTTGCAGCAAATTGTTTGCAGAAAATTTATCTGTAGCAAATTGTTTGTAGCAAATTGTTTGAAGCAAATTTTTGCAGCAAATTGTTTGTAGCAAATTGTTTCTAGCAAATTGTTTTTAGCAAATTTGTTTGCAGCAAATTGTTTGCAGCAAATTATTTGCAGCAAATGTTTGCAGCAAATTTGTTTGCAGCAAATTTGTTTGCAGCAAATTGTTTGCAGCAAATTGTTTGCATCAAATTTGTTTGCAGCCAATTTGTTTGCAGCCAATTGTTTGTAGCAAATTGTTTGCTGCAAATTGTTTGCAGAAAATTATTTGCAGCCAATTGTTTACAGCAAATTGTTTGCAGCAAATTGTTTACAGCAAATTGTTTGCAGCAAATTTGTTTGCAGCAAATTTGTTTGCAGCAAATTGTTTGCAAGCAAATTGTTTGTAGCAAATTGTTTGTAGCAAATTGTTTGCAGCAAATTTATTTGTAGCAAATTGTTTGCAGCAAATTGTTTGCAGCAAATTGTTTGCAGCAAATTTATTTGTAGCAAATTGTTTGTAGCAAATTGTTTGCAGCAAATTGTTTGTAGCAAATTGTTTGTAGCGAATTGTTTGCAGCAAATTCTTCGCCACACATTTTTTGCAGCAAATTGTTTGCAGAAAATTTGTTAGTAGCAAATTGCTTGCAGCAAATTGTGTGCAGCAAATTGTTTGCAGCAAGTTTGTTTGAAGCAAATTGTTTGTAGCAAATTGTTTGTAGCAAATTGTTTGCAGCAAATTGTTTGTAGCAAATTGTTTGTAGCAAATTGTTTGCAGCAAATTGTTTGCAGCAAATTGTTTGCAGCAAATTGTGTGCAGCAAATTGTTTGCAGCAAGTTTGTTTGCAGCAAATTGTTTGTAGCAAATTGTTTGCAGCAAATTGTTTGAAGCAAATTGTTTGTAACAAATTGTTTGTAGCGAATTGTTTGCAGCAAATTCTTCGCCACACATTTTTTGCAGCAAATTGTTTGCAGAAAATTTGTTAGTAGCAAATTGTTTGCAGCAAATTGTTTGCAGCAAATTGTTTGCAGCAAATTTGTTTGAAGCAAATTGTTTGTAGCAAATTGTTTGTAGCAAATTGTTTGCAGCAAATTGTTTGTAGCAAATTGTTTGTAGCGAATTGTTTGCAGCAAATTCTTCGCCACAAATTTTTTTGCAGCAAATTGTTTGCAGAAAATTTGTTAGCAAATTTTTGCAACAAATTGTTTGCAGCAAATTTGTTTGCAGCAAATTGTTTGAAGCAAATTGTTTGCAGCAAATTGTTTGTAGCAAATTGTTTGTAGCGAATTGTTTGCAGCAAATTCTTCGCCACACATTTTTTTGCTGCAAATTGTTTGCAACAAATTCTTCGCCACACATTTTTTTGCAGCAAATTGTTTGCAGCAAATTGTGTGCAGCAAATTGTTTGCAGCAAGTTTGTTTGCAGAAAATTGTTTGTAGCAAATTGTTTGTAGCAAATTGTTTGAAGCAAATTGTTTGAACCGAATTGTTTGGAGCGAATTGTTTGCAGCAAATTCTTCGCCACACATTTTTTTGCAGCAAATTGTTTGCAGAAAATTTGTTAGTAGCAAATCGCTTGCAGCAAATTGTTTGTAGCGAATTGTTTGCAGCAAATTCTTCGCAACACATTTGTTTGCTGCAAATTGTTTGCAGAAAAATATTTGCATCAAATTGTTTGCAGCAAATTGTTTGCAGAAAATTTGTTAGTAGGAAATTGCTTGCAGCAAATTGTTTGCAGCAAATTTGTTTGCAGCAAATTGTTTGAAGCAAATTGTTTGTAGCAAATTTGTTTGCAGCAAATTGTTTGCAGCAAATTGTTTGCAGCAAATTGTTTGAAGCAAATTGTTTGCAGCAAATTGTTTGCAGCAAATTTGTTTGCAGCAAATTGTTTGCAGCAAATTTGTTTGCAGCAAATTGTTTGTAGCAAATTGTTTGTAGCAAATTGTTTGCAGCAAATTGTTTGCAGCAAATTGTTTGCAGCAAATTGTTTGCAGCAAATTGTTTGCAGCAAATTGTTTGCAGCAAATTGTTTGTAGCAAATTGTTTGTAGCGAATTGTTTGCAGCAAATTTTTTGCAGCAAATTGTTTGCAGAAAATTTATTTGTAGCAAATTGTTTGTAGCAAATTGTTTGAAGCAAATTGTTTGCAGCAAATTGTTTGCAGCAAATTTGTTTGCAGCAAATTTGTTTGCAGCAAGTTTGTTTGCAGCAAATTGTTTGCAGCAAATTGTTTGCAGCAAATTGTTTGCAGCAAATTGTTTGCAGCAAATTGTTTGCAGCAAATTGTTTGCAGCAAATTTGTTTGCAGCAAATTGTTTGAAGCAAATTGTTTGAAGCAAATTGTTTGTAGCAAATTTTTGGTAGCGAATTGTTTGCAGCAAATTATTTGTAGCAAATTGTTTGCAGCAAATTGGTTGCAGCAAATTTATTTGTAGCAAATTGTTTGTAGCAAATTGTTTGCAGCAAATTGTTTGTAGCAAATTTTTTGTAGCGAATTGTTTGCAGCAAATTCTACGCCACACATTTTTTTGCAGCAAATTGTTTGCAGAAAATTTATTTGTAGCAAATTGTTTGCAGCAAATTGTTTGCAGCAAATTTATTTGTAGCAAATTGTTTGTAGCAAATTGTTTGCAGCAAATTGTTTGTAGCAAATTGTTTGTAGCGAATTGTTTGCAGCAAATTCTTCGCCACACATTTTTTTGCAGTAAATTGTTTGCGGCAAATTTGTTTTTGCAGCAAATTTGTTTGCAGCAAATTGTTTGAAGCAAATTGTTTGTAGCAAGTTTGTTTGCAGCAAATTGTTTGCAGCAAATTATTTGAAGCAAATTGTTTGCAGCAAATTTGTTTGCAGCAAATTTGTTTGCAGCAAATTGTTTGAAGCAAATTGTTTGTAGCAAATTGTTTGTAGCAAATTGTTTGAACCAAATTGTTTGCAGCAAATTGTTTGCAGCAAATTTGTTTGCAGCAAATTTGTTTGCAGCAAGTTTGTTTGCAGCAAATTGTTTGCAGCACATTATTTGCAGCAAATTGTTTGCAGCAAATTTGTTTGCAGCAAATTTGTTTGCAGCAAATTTGTTTGCAGCAAATTGTTTGCAGCAAATTGTTTGCATTAAATTTGTTTGCAGCCAATTTGTTTGCAGCCAATTGTTTGTAGCAAATTGTTTGCTGCAAATTCTTCACAACAAATTTGTTTGCTGCAAATTGTTTGCAGAAAAATATTTGCATCAAATTGTTTGCAGCAAATTTGTTTGCAGCAAATTGTTTGAAGCAAATTGTTTGTAGCAAGTTTGTTTGCAGCCAATTGTTTGCAGCAAATTGTTTGCAGCAAATTATTTGAAGCAAATTGTTTACAGCAAATTGTTAGCGGCAAATTTGTTTGCAGCAAATTTGTTTGCAGCAAATTGTTTGAAGCAAATTGTTTGTAGCAAATTGTTTGTAGCGAATTGTTTGCAGCAAATTATTTGTAGCAAATTGTTTGCAGCAAATTGTTTGCAGCAAATTTATTTGTAGCAAATTGTTTGTAGCAAATTGTTTAAACAAATTGTTTGCAGCTAATTGTTTGCAGCAAATTTGTTTGCAGCAAATTGTTTACAGCAAATTGTTTGCGGCAAATTTGTTTGCAGCAAATTGTTTGCAGCAAATTATTTGAAGCAAATTGTTTGTAGCAAATTGTTTGTAGCGAATTGTTTGTAGCGAATTGTTTGCAGCAAATTCTTCGCCACACATTTTTTTGCAGCAAATTGTTTGCAGAAAATTTATTTGTAGCAAATTGTTTGTAGAAAATTGTTTGCAGCAAATTTGTTTGCAGCAAATTATTTGTAGCAAATTGTTTGCAGCAAATTGTTTGCGGCAAATTTGTTTGCAGCCAATTGTTTACAGCAAATTGTTTGCAGCAAATTGTTTACAGCAAATTGTTTGCGGCAAATTTGTTTGCAGCAAATTGTTTGCAGCAAATTATTTGAAGCAAATTGTTTACAGCAAATTGTTTGCGGCAAATTTGTTTGCAGCAAATTTGTTTGCAGCAAATTGTTTAAAGCAAATTGTTTGTAGCAAATTGTTTGTAGCGAATTGTTTGCAGCAAATTGTTTGCAGCAAATTGTTTGCAGCAAATTGTTTGCAGCAAATTGTTTGTAGCAAATTGTTTGCAGCAAATTGTTTGCAGCAAATTGTTTGCAGCAAATTCTTCGCCACACATTTTTTTGCAGCAAATTGTTTGCAGAAAATTGTTTGCAGCAAATTATTTGCAGCAAATTGTTTGCAGCAAATTTGTTTGCAGCAAATTATTTGTAGCAAATTGTTTGCAGCAAATTGTTTGCGGCAAATTTGTTTGAAGCAAATTGTTTGTAGCAAATTGTTTGTAGCGAATTGTTTGCAGCAAATTATTTGTAGCAAATTGTTTGCAGCAAATTGTTTGCAGCAAATTGTTTGCAGCAAATTTATTTGTAGCAAATTGTTTGTAGCAAATTGTTTGCAGCAAATTGTTTGTAGCAAATTGTTTGTAGCGAATTGTTTGCAGCAAATTTTTTTGCAGTAAATTGTTTGCGGCAAATTTGTTTGCAGCAAATTTGTTTGCAGCAAATTGTTTGAAGCAAATTGTTTGTAGCAAGTTTGTTTGCAGCAAATTGTTTGCAGCAAATTATTTGAAGCAAATTGTTTGCGGCAAATTTGTTTGCAGCAAATTTGTTTGCAGCAAATTGTTTGAAGCAAATTGTTTGTAGCAAATTGTTTGTAGCAAATTGTTTGAACCAAATTGTTTGCAACAAATTGTTTGCAGCAAATTTGTTTGCAGCAAATTTGTTTGCAGCAAGTTTGTTTGCAGCAAATTGTTTGCAGCAAATTATTTGCAGCAAATTGTTTGCAGCAAATTTGTTTGCAGCAAATTTGTTTGCAGCAAATTTGTTTGCAGCAAATTGTTTGCAGCAAATTGTTTGCATTAAATTTGTTTGCAGCCAATTTGTTTGCAGCAATTGTTTGCAGCAAATTGTTTGTAGCAAATTGTTTTCTGCAAATTGTTTGCAGAAAATTATTTGCAGCCAATTGTTTACAGCAAATTGTTTGCAGCAAATTGTTTACAGCAAATTGTTTGCGGCAAATTTTGTTTGCTGCAAATTGTTTGCAGCAAATTATTTGAAGCAAATTGTTTGCAGCAAATTGTTTGCAGCAAATTTGTTTGCAGCAAATTTGTTTGCAGCAAATTGTTTGAAGCAAATTGTTTGTAGCAAATTGTTTGTAGCGAATTGTTTGCAGCAAATTATTTGTAGCAAATTGTTTGCAGCAAATTGTTTGCAGCAAATTGTTTGCAGCAAATTGTTTGTAGCAAATTGTTTGTAGCGAATTGTTTGCAGCAAATTCTTCGCCACACATTTTTTTGCAGCAAATTGTTTGCAGAAAATTTATTTGTAGCAAATTGTTTGCAGCAAATTTGTTTCCAGCAAGTTTGTTTGCAGCAAATTGTTTGCAGCAAATTGTTTGCAGCAAATTGTTTGCAGCAAACTTTTGCAGCAAATCATTTGCAGCAAACTTGTTTGCAGCAAATTTGTTTGCAGCAAATTATTTGTAGCAAATTGTTTGCAGCAAATTGTTTGCGGCAAATTTGTTTGCAGCAAATTTGTTTGCAGCAAATTTGTTTGTAGCAAGTTTGTTTGCAGCAAATTGTTTGCAGCAAATTTTTTGCAGCAAATTGTTTGCAGCAAATTTGTTTGCAGCAAATTTGTTTGCAGCAAGTTTGTTTGCAGCAAATTGTTTGCAGCAAATTGTTTGCATTAAATTTGTTTGCAGCCAATTTGTTTAAAGCCAATTGTTTGTAGCAAATTGTGTGCGGCAAATTTGTTTGCAGCAAATTTGTTTGCAGCAAATTTTTTGAAGCAAATTGTTTGTAGCAAATTGTTTGTAGCGAATTGTTTGCAGCAAATTTATTTGTAGCAAATTGTTTGAAGCAAATTGTTTGCAGCAAATTGTTTGCAGCAAATTTATTTGTAGCAAATTGTTTGTAGCAAATTGTTTGCAGCAAATTGTTTGTAGCAAATTGTTTGTAGCGAATTGTTTGCAGCAAATTCTTCGCCACACATTTTTTTGCAGTAAATTGTTTGCAGAAAATTTGTTAGTAGCAAATTGCTTGCAGCAAATTGTGTGCAGCAAATTGTTTGCAGCAAATTGTTTGCAGCAAGTTTGTTTGAAGCAAATTGTTTGTAGCAAATTGTTTGTAGCAAATTGTTTGAAGCAAATTGTTTGTAACAAATTGTTTGTAGCGAATTGTTTGCAGCAAATTCTTCGCCACACATTTTTTTGCAGCAAATTGCTTGCAGAAAATTTGTTAGTAGCAAATTACTTGCAGCAAATTGTTTGTAGCGAATTGTTTGCAGCAAATTGTTTGAAGCAAATTGTTTGTAACAAATTGTTTGTAGCAAATTGTTTGTAGCAAATTGTTTGCAGCAAATTCTTCGCCACACATTTTTTTGCTGCAAATTGCTTGCAGAAAATTTGTAAGTAGCAAATTACTTGCAGCAAATTGTTTGCAGCAAATTGTTTGCAGCAAATTGTTTGCAGCAAATTTATTTGTAGCAAATTGTTTGTAGCAAATTGTTTGAAGCAAATTGTTTGTAACAAATTGTTTGTAGCGAATTGTTTGCAGCAAATTCTTCGCAACACATTTGTTTGCTGCAAATTGTTTGCAGAAAAATATTTGCATCAAATTGTTTGCAGCAAATTGTTTGCAGAAAATTTGTTAGTAGCAAATTGCTTGCAGCAAATTGTTTGCAGCAAATTGTTTGCAGCAAATTGTTTGAAGCAAATTGTTTGAAGCAAATTGTTTGTAACAAATTGTTTGTAGCGAATTGTTTGCAGCAAATTCTTCGCCACACATTTTTGCAGCAAATTGTTTGCAGAAAATTTGTTAGTAGCAAATTGCTTGCAGCAAATTGTTTGCAGCAAATTGTGTGCAGCAAATTTGTTTGCAGCAAATTGTTTGTAGCAAATTGTTTGTAGCAAATTGTTTGTAGCAAATTGTTTGTAGCAAATTATATGTAGCGAATTGTTTGCAGCAAATTTATTTGTAGCAAATTGTTTGTAGCAAATTGATTGAAGCAAATTGTTTGTAGCAAATTGTTTGTAGCGAATTATTTGCAGCAAATTCTTCGCCACACATTTTTTTGCAGCAAATTCTTTGCAGAAAATTTGTTAGTAGCAAATTGCTTGCAGCAAATTCTTCGCAACACATTTTTTTGCAGCAAATTCTTTGCAGAAATTTTGTTAGTAGCAAAATTGATTGCAGCAAATTCTTCGCAACAAATTTTTTGCAGCAAATTGTTTGCAGAAAATTCTTTGCACAAATTTTTTGCAGCAAATTGTTTGCAGAAAATTTGTTAGTAGCAAATTGTTTGCAGCAAATTGTTTGCAGCAAATTGTGTGCAGAAAATTTGTTTGCAGCAAATTGTTTGTAGCAAATTGATTTGTAGCAAATTGTTTGTAGCAAATTGATTGAAGCAAATTGTTTGTAGCAAATTGTTTGTAGCGAATTATTTGCAGCAAATTGTTTGTAGCGAATTGTTTGCAGCAAATTATTTGTAGCAAATTGTTTGCAGCAAATTGTTTGCAGCAAATTGTTTGCATCAAATTGTTTGCAGCAAATTGTTTGCAGAAAATTTGTTAGCAGCAAATTGTTTGCAGCAAATTGTTTGCAGCAAATTTGTTTGCAGCAAATTGTTTGAAGCAAATTGTTTGCAGCAAATTGTTTGTAGCAAATTGTTTGCAGCAAATTGTTTGCAACAAATTGTTTGTAGCAAATTGTTTGCAGCAAATTGTTTGCAGCAAATTGTTTGCAGCAAATTGTTTGTTTGCAGCAAATTTTTTGCAGCAAATTGTTTGCAGCAAATTGTTTGCAGAAAATTTGTTAGTAGCAAATTGTTTGCAGCAAATTGTTTGCAGCAAATTGTGTGCAGAAAATTTGTTTGCAGCAAATTGTTTGTAGCAAATTGTTTGTAGCAAATTGTTTGTAAAATTAGCAAATTGTTTGTAGCAAATTGTTTGTAGCAAATTGTTTGCAGCAAATTGTTTGTAGCAAATTGTTTGCAGCAAATTGTTTGCAGCAAATTGTTTGCAGCAAATTGTTTGCAACAAATTTGTTTGCTGCAAATTGTTTGCAGAAAATTGTTTGCAGCAAATTGTTTGCAGCAAATTGTTTGCAGCAAATTGTTTGCAGCAAATTTGTTTGCAGCAAATTGTTTGCAGCAAATTTGTTTGCAGCAAATTGTTTGCAGCAAATTGTTTGCAGCAAATTTGTTTGCAGCAAATTGTTTGTAGCAAATTGTTTGTAGCAAATTGTTTGCAGCAAATTGTTTGTAGCAAATTGTTTGCAGCAAATTGTTTGCAGCAAATTGTTTGTAGCGAATTGTTTGCAGCAAATTCTTCGCAACAAATTTGTTTGCAGCAAATTGTTTGCAGAAAATTTTTGCAGCAAATTGTTTGCAGCAAATTGTTTGCAGCAAATTGTTTGCAGCAAATTTGTTTGCAGCAAATTGTTTGCAGCAAATTGTTTGCAGCAAATTGTTTGCAGCAAATTGTTTATAGCAAATTTTGTTTGCAGCAAATTGTTTGCAGCAAATTTGTTTGTAGCAAATTGTTTGCAGCAAATTGTTTGTAAGCAAATTGTTTGCAGCAAATTGTTTGCAGCAAATTGTTTGCAGCAAATTGTTTGCAGCAAATTGTTTGCAGCAAATTTGTTTGCAGCAAATTGTTTGCAGAAAATTGTTTGCAGCAAATTGTTTGCAGCAAATTGTTTGCAGCAAATTTGTTTGCAGCAAATTGTTTGCAGCAAATTGTTTGCAGCAAATTGTTTGCAACAAATTTGTTTGCAGCAAATTGTTTGCAGCAAATTTGTTTGCAGCAAATTGTTTGTAGCAAATTGTTTGTAGCAAATTGTTTGCAGCAAATTGTTTGTAGCAAATTGTTTGCAGCAAATTGTTTGCAGCAAATTTGTTTGCAGCAAATTGTTTGTAGCAAATTTGTTTGTAGCAAATTGTTTGCAGCAAATTGTTTGCAGCAAATTGTTTGCAGCAAATTGTTTGCAGCAAATTGTTTGCAGCAAATTGTTTGCAGCAAATTTTTTGCAGCAAATTTGTTTGCAGCAAATTTGTTTGCAGCAAATTGTTTGCAGCAAAATTTGTTTGCAGCAAATTGTTTGCAGCAAATTGTTTGCAGCAAATTGTTTGCAGCAAATTGTTTGCAGAAAATTGTTTGCAGCAAATTGTTTGCAGCAAATTGTTTGCAGCAAATTGTTTGCAGCAAATTGTTTGCAGCAAATTGTTTGCAGCAAATTGTTTGCAGCAAATTGTTTGTAGCAAATTGAAAATGTTTGCTGAAAATTGTTTGCAGAAAATTTGTTTGCAGCAAATTGTTTGCAGCAAATTGTTTGCAGCAAATTGTTTGCAGCAAATTGTTTGCAGCAAATTGTTTGTAGCAAATTGTTTGTAGCAAATTGTTTGCAGCAAATTCTTCGCCACACATTTTTGTGCAGCAAATTGTTTGCAGAAAATTTGTTAGAAGCAAATTGCTTGCAGGAAATTGTTTGCAGCAAATTTGTTTGCAGCAAATTGTTTGTAGCCAATTGTTTGTAGCAAATTGTTTGCAGCAAATTCTTCGCCACACATTTTTTTGCAGCAAATTGTTTGTAGCAAATTGTTTGTACAATTGTTTGCAGCAAATTTGTTTGCAGCAAATTGTTTGCAGCAAATTTGTTTGCAGCAAATTGTTTGCAGCAAATTTGTTTGCAGCAAATTTGTTTGCAGCAAATTGTTTGCAGCAAATTGTTTGCAGCAAATTGTTTGCAGCAAATTGTTTGTTTGCAGCAAATTTGTTTGCAGCAAATTGTTTGCAGCAAATTGTTTGCAGCAAATTGTTTGCAGCAAATTTGTTTGCAGCAAATTTGTTTGCAGCAAATTTGTTTGCAGCAAATTGTTTGCAGCAAATTTGTTTGCAGCAAATTTGTTTGCAGCAAATTGTTTGCAGCAAATTGTTTGCAGCAAATTTGTTTGCAGCAAATTGTTTGCAGCAAATTGTTTGCAGCAAATTGTTTGCAGCAAATTTGTTTGCAGCAAATTTGTTTGCAGCAAATTGTTTGTAGCAAATTGTTTGCAGCAAATTGTTTGCAAATTGTTTGCAGCAAATTGTTTGCAGCAAATTTGTTTGCAGCAAATTGTTTGCAGCAAATTTGTTTGCAACAAATTGTTTGCAGCAAATTGTTTGCAGCAAATTTGTTTGTAGCAAATTGTTTGCAGCAAATTGTTTGCAGCAAATTGTTTGCAGCAAATTGTTTGCAGCAAATTGTTTTGCAGCAAATTGTTTGCAGCAAATTGTTTGCAGCAAATTGTTTGCAGCAAATTGTTTGCAGCAAATTGTTTGCAGCAAATTTGTTTGCAGCAAATTGTTTGCAGCAAATTGTTTGCAGCAAATTGTTTGCAGCAAATTGTTTGCAGCAAATTGTTTGCAGCAAATTGTTTGCAGCAAATTGTTTGCAGCAAATTTTTTTGCAGCAAATTGTTTGCAGCAAATTGTTTGCAGCAAATTGTTTGCAGCAAATTGTTTGCAGCAAATTGTTTGCAGCAAATTGTTTGCAGCAAATTGTTTGCAGCAAATTGTTTGCAGCAAATTGTTTGCAGCAAATTGTTTGCAGCAAATTGTTTGCAGCAAATTGTTTGCAGCAAATTGTTTGCAGCAAATTTGTTTGCAGCAAATTGTTTGCAGCAAATTGTTTGCAGCAAATTGTTTGAAGCAAATTGTTTGCAGCAAATTGTTTGCAGCAAATTTGTTTGTAGCAAATTGTTTGCAGCAAATTGTTTGTAGCAAATTGTTTGCAGCAAATTGTTTGAAGCAAATTGTTTGTAGCAAATTGTTTGCAGCAAATTGTTTGCAGCAAATTGTTTGCAGCAAATTGTTTGCAGCAAATTGTTTGCAGAAAATTTGTTAGTAGCAAATTGTTTGCAGCAAATTGTTTGAAGCAAATTGTTTGTAGCAAATTGTTTGCAGCAAATTGTTTGCAGCAAATTGTTTGCAGCAAATTGTTTGCAGCAAATTGTTTGCAGCAAATTGTTTGCAGCAAATTTGTTTGCAGCAAATTGTTTGCAGCAAATTGTTTGCAGCAAATTGTTTGCAGCAAATTGTTTGCAGCAAATTGTTTGCAGCAAATTTGTTTGCAGCAAATTGTTTGCAGCAAATTGTTTGCAGCAAATTTGTTTGCAGCAAATTGTTTGCAGCAAATTTTTGTAGCAAATTGTTTGCAGCAAATTGTTTGCAGCAAATTGTTTGCAGCAAATTTGTTTGTAGCAAATTGTTTGCAGCAAATTTGTTTGCAGCAAATTGTTTGCAGCAAATTGTTTGTAGCAAATTGTTTGTAGCAAATTGTTTGCAGCAAATTGTTTGCAGCAAATTGTTTGCAGCAAATTTGTTTGCAGCAAATTGTTTGCAGCAAATTGTTTGCAGCAAATTGTTTGCAGCAAATTGTTTGCAGCAAATTTGTTTGCAGCAAATTTGTTTGCAGCAAATTTGTTTGCAGTAAATTTGTTTGCAGCAAATTGTTTGCAGCAAATTTGTTTGCAGCAAATTTGTTTGTAGCAAATTTGTTTGCAGCAAATTTGTTTGCAGCAAATTGTTTGCAGCAAATTTTGCAAAAATTGTTTGGCAGCAAATTGTTTGCAGCAAATTGTTTGTAGCAAATTGTTTGCAGCAAATTGTTTGCAGCAAATTGTTTGCAGCAAATTGTTTGCAGCAAATTTTTCGCAGCAAATTGTTTTTGCAGCAAATTGTTTGCCGAAAATTGTTTGCAGAAAATTTGTTAGCAGCAAATTGTTTACAGCAAATTGTTTGCAGCAAATTGTTTGCAGCAAATTGTTTGCAGCAAATTGTTTGCAGCAAATTGTTTGCAGCAAATTGTTTGAAGCAAATTGTTTGTAGCAAATTGTTTGAAGCAAATTGTTTGCAGCAAATTGTTTGCAGCAAATTGTTTGCAGCAAATTGTTTGCAGCAAATTTGTTTGCAGCAAATTGTTTGCAGCAAATTTGTAGCAATTTGCAGCAAATTGTTTGCAGCAAATTGTTTGAAGCAAATTGTTTGCAGCAAATTGTTTGTAGCAAATTGTTTGCAGCAAATTCTTTGCCACAAATTTTTTGCAGCAAATTGTTTGCAGCAAATTTGTTTGCAGCAAATTGTTTGCATCAAATTGTTTGCAGCAAATTTGTTTGCAGTAAATTGTTTGCAGCAAATTGTTTTTAGCAAATTGTTTGTAGCAAATTGTTTGAAGCAAATTGTTTGAACCGAATTGTTTGTAGCGAATTGTTTGCAGCAAATTCTTTGCAGCAAATTTTTTTGCAGCAAATTGTTTGCAGAAAATTTGTTTGCAGCAAATTCGCTTGCAGCAAATTGTTTGTAGCAAATTGTTTGCAGCAAATTGTTTGTAGCAAATTGTTTGCAGCAAATTATTTGCAGCAAATTGTTTGCAGCAAATTGTTTGCAGCAAATTTGTTTGCAGCAAATTGTTTGCAGCAAATTTGTTTGCAGCAAATTGTTTGTAGCAAATTGTTTGCAGCAAATTGTTTGTGTCAAATTCTTCGCAAATTTTTTTGCAGCAAATTGTTTGCAGAAAATTTGTTAGTAGCAAATTGTTTGCAGCAAATTGTTTGCAGCAAATTGTTTGCAGCAAATTGTTTGCAGCAAATTGTTTGCAGCAAATTGTTTGCAGCAAATTGTTTGTAGCAAATTTGTTAGCAAATTGTTTGCAGCAAATTGTTTGCAGCAAATTGTTTGCAGCAAATTCTTCGCCACACATTTTTTTGCAGCAAATTGTTTGCAGAAAATTTGTTAGTAGCAAATTACTTGCAGCAAATTGTTTGCAGCAAATTGTTTGCAGCAAATTCTTTGCAACACATTTGTTTGCTGCGCAAATTGTTTGCAGAAAAATTGTTTGCATCAAATTGTTTGCAGCAAATTGTTTGCAGAAAATTTGTTAGTAGCAAATTGCTTGCAGCAAATTGTTTGCAGCAAATTTGTTTACAGCAAATTGTTTGAAGCAAATTGTTTGTAGCAAATTGTTTGTAGCGAATTGTTTGCAGCAAATTCTTCGCCACACATTTTTTTGCAGCAAATTGTGTGCAGAAAATTTGTTAGAAGCAAATTGTTTGCAGGAAATTGTTTGCAGCAAATTTGTTTGCAGCAAATTTGTTTGCAGTATATTGTTTGCAGCCAATTGTTTGCAGCAAATTTGTTTGCAGCAAATTGTTTGTACAAATTGTTTGCAGCAAGGTTGTTTGCAGCAAATTTGTTTGCAGTAAATTTGTTTGCAGCAAATTGTTTGCAGCAAATTTGTTTGCAGCAAATTTGTTTGCAGCAAATTGTTTGCAGCAAATTTGTTTGCAGCAAATTATTTGCAGCAAATTTGTTTGCATCAAATTGTTTGCAGCAAATTTGTTTGCAGCAAATTGTTTGCAGCAAATTGTTTGTAGCAAATTGTTTGTAGCAAATTGTTTGCAGCAAATTGTTTGCAGCAAATTGTTTGCAGCAAATTGTTTGCAGCAAATTGTTTGCAGCAAATTGTTTGCAGCAAATTGTTTGCAGCAAATTGTTTGCAGCAAATTGTTTGCAGCAAATTTGTTTGCATCAAATTGTTTGCAGCAAATTGTTTGCAGCAAATTGTTTGCAGCAAATTTGTTTGCAGCAAATTTGTTTGCAGCAAATTGTTTGCAGCAAATTTGTTTGCAGCAAATTTTGCATTGCAAAATTGTTTGCAGCAAATTGTTTGCAGCAAATTTGTTTGCAGCAAATTTGTTTGCAGCAAATTTGTTTGCAGCAAATTGTTTGCAGCAAATTTGTTTGCAGCAAATTGTTTGCAGCAAATTGTTTGCAGCAAATTGTTTGCAGCAAATTTGTTTGCAGCAAATTTGTTTGCAGCAAATTTGTTTGCAGCAAATTTGTTTGCAGCAAATTGTTTGCAGCAAATTTGTTTGCAGCAAATTGTTTGCAAGCAAATTGTTTGCAGCAAATTGTTTGTAGCAAATTTGATTTCAGCAAATTTGTTTGCAGCAAATTGTTTGCAGCAAATTGTTTGTAGCGAATTGTTTGCAGCAAATTTGTTTGCAGCAAATTTGTTTGCAGCAAATTGTTTGCAGCAAATTTGTTTGCAGCAAATTGTTTGCAGCAAATTGTTTGCAGCAAATTGTTTGCAATTTGCAAAATTGTTTGTAGCAAATTGTTTGCAGCAAATTTGTTTGCAGCAAATTTGTTTGCAGCAAATTGTTTGCAGCAAATTGTTTGCAGCAAATTGTTTGTAGCAAATTGTTTGT
Organism: Drosophila arawakana; assembly: GCA_018151165.1. Lineage (NCBI taxonomy): Eukaryota > Metazoa > Arthropoda > Insecta > Diptera > Drosophilidae > Drosophila > Drosophila arawakana. The sequence goes on along the minus strand of JAECWX010000175.1, from coordinate 7,005 downwards.
AGCAAATTGTTTGCAGCAAATTGTTTGCAGCAAATTGTTTTGCAGCAAATTGTTTGCAGAAAATTTGTTTGCAGCAAATTGTTTGCAGCAAATTGTTTGCAGCAAATTTGTTTGCAGCAAATTGTTTGCAGCAAATTGTTTGTAGCAAATTGTTTGCACAAATTGTTTGCAGCAAATTGTTTGCAGCAAATTGTTTGCAGCAAATTGTTTTGCAGCAAATTTGTTTGCAGCAAATTGTTTGCAGCAAATTTGTTTGCAGCAAATTGTTTGCAGCAAATTTGTTTGCAGCAAATTGTTTGCAGCAAATTGTTTGCAGCAAATTGTTTGCAGCAAATTTGTTTGCAGCAAATTGCAAAATTGTTTTGCAGCAAATTGTTTGCAGCAAATTGTTTGCAGCAAATTGTTTGCAGCAAATTTGTTTGCAGCAAATTTTGGTATTGTTTGCAGCAAATTGTTTGTAGCAAATTTGTTTGCAGCAAATTGTTTGCAGCAAATTGTTTGCAGTAAATTGTTGTCAGCAAATTGTTTGTAGCAAATTGTTTGTAGCGAATTGTTTGCAGCAAATTGTTCGCAACACATTTTTTGCAGAAAATTGTTTGCAGAAAATTTGTTAGTAGCAAATTTGCTTGCAGCAAATTGTTTGCAGCAAATTTGTTTGCAGCAAATTGTTTGAAGCAAATTGTTTGTTTCAAATTGTTTGTAGCGAATTGTTTGCAGCAAATTCTTCGCCACACATTTTTTTGCAGCAAGTTGGTTGCAGAAAATTTGTTAGTAGCAAATTGCTTGCAACAAATTGTTTGCAGCAAATTGTTTGCAGCAAATTTGTTTGCAGCAAATTGTTTGTAGCAAATTGTTTGTAGCAAATTGTTTGCAGCAAATTGTTTGTAGCGAACTGTTTGCCGCAAATTATTTGTAGAGAATTGTTTGCAGCAAATTTATTTGTAGCAAATTGTTTGTAGCAAATTGTTTGAAGCAAATTGTTTGTAGCAAATTGTTTGCAGCGAATTATTTGCAGCAAATTCTTCGCCACACATTGTTTTGCAGCAAATTGTTTGCAGAAAATTTGTTAGTAGTAAATTGCTTGCAGCAAATTTGATTGCAGCAAATTGTTTGCAGCAAATTTGTGTGCACTAAATTATTTGCAGTAAATTGTTTGCAGCAAATTATTTGTAGCAAATTGTTTGCAGCAAATTGTTTCCAGCAAATTTATTTGTAGCAAATTGTTTGCAGCAAATTCTTCGCCACACATTTTTTTGCAGCAAATTGTTTTTAGCAAATTTGTTTGCAGCAAATTGTTTGCAGCAAATTATTTGCAGCAAATTGTTTGCAGCAAATTTGTTTGCAGCAAATTGTTTGCAGCAAATTGTTTGCAGCAAATTGTTTGCAGCAAATTGTTTGCAGCAAATTACTTTGCGCACAAATTGTTTGCAGCAAATTTTTTTGTAACAAATTGTTTGCAGCAAATTGTTTGCAAAATTTGCAAATTTATTTGCAGCAAATTGTTTGTAGCAAATTGTTTGCAGCAAATTGTTTGTAGCAAATTGTTTGCAGCAAATTGTTTGCAACAAATTTGTTTGCTGCAAATTGTTTGCAGCAAATTGTTTGCAGAAAATTTGTTTGCAGCAAATTGTTTGCAGCAAATTTGTTTGCAGCAAATTGTTTGCAGCAAATTGTTTGCAGCAAATTTGTTTGCAGCAAATTGTTTGAAGCAAATTGTTTGTTTCAAATTGTTTGTAGCGAATTGTTTGCAGCAAATTTGTTCGACACACATTTTTTTGCAGCAAATTGTTTGCAGAAAATTTGTTTGCAGCAAATTGTTTGCAGCAAATTGTTTGCAGCAAATTGTTTGCAGCAAATTGTTTGCAGCAAATTTGTTTGCAGCAAATTGTTTGAAGCAAATTGTTTGTAGCAAATTGTTTGCAGCAAATTGTTTGCAGCAAATTTGTTTGCCGCAAATTTGTTTGCAGCAAATTGTTTGCATCAAATTTATTTGTAGCAAATTGTTTGTAGCAAATTGTTTGAAGCAAATTGTTTGTAGCAAATTGTTTGCAGCAAATTGTTTGCAGCAAATTCTTTTTGCCACAAATTGTTTGCAGCAAATTGTTTGCAGAAAATTTGTTTGTAGCAAATTGTTTGCAGCAAATTTGTTTGCAGCAAATTGTTTGCAGCAAATTTGTTTGCACCAAATTATTTGCAGCAAATTGTTTGCAGCAAATTGTTTGCAGCAAATTGTTTGCAGCAAATTGTTTGCAGCAAATTTGTTTGCAGCAAATTTGTTTGCAGCAAATTTTGTTTGTAGCAAATTGTTTGCAGCAAATTGTTTGCAGCAAATTGTTTGCAGCAAATTGTTTGCAGCAAATTGTTTGCAGCAAATTGTTTGCAGCAAATTGTTTGCAAAAATTGTTTGCAGCAAATTGTTTGTTGCAGCAAATTGTTTGCAGCAAATTGTTTGCAGCAAATTGTTTGCAGCAAATTGTTTGAAGCAAATTGTTTGTTTCAAATTGTTTGTAGCGAATTGTTTGCAGCAAATTCTTCGCCACACATTTTTTTGCAGCAAATTATTTCCATCAAATTGTTAGCAGCAAATTATTTGCATCAAATTGTTAGCAGCAAATTATTTGCAGCAAATTTGTTTGCAGCAAATTGTTTATAGCAAATTTGTTTGCAGCAAATTTGTTTGCAGGAAATTTGTTTGCAGCAAATTTGTTTGCAGCAAATTGTTTGCAGCAAACAGTTTGCAGCAAATTTGATTGCAGAAAATTTGTTTGCAGCAAGTTTGTTTGCAGCAAATTGTTTGCAGCAAATTTGATTGCAGCAAATTGTTTGCATTAAATTTGTGTGCATTAAATTGTTTGCAGTAAATTGTTTGTAGCAAATTGTTTTTAGCAAATTTGTTTGCAGCAAATTTGTTTGCAGCAAATTGTTTGCAGCAAATTGTTTGCAGCAAATTGTTTGCAGCAAATTTGTTTGCAGCAAATTGTTTGCAGCAAATTGTTTGCAGCAAATTGTTTGCAGCAAATTGTTTGCAGCAAATTGTTTGCAGCAAATTTTGTTTGCAGCAAATTGTTTGCAGCAAATTTGTTTGCAGCAAATTGTTTGCAGCAAATTGTTTGCAGCAAATTGTTTCAGCATTAAATTGTTTGCAGCAAATTGTTTGCAGCAAATTGTTTGCAGCAAATTGTTTGCAGCAAATTGTTTGCAAAAATTGTTTGCAGCAAATTGTTTGCAGCAAATTGTTTGCAGCAAATTTGTTTGCAGCAAATTTGTTTGCAGCAAATTTGTTTGCAGCAAATTGTTTGCAGCAAATTTGTTTGCAGCAAATTGTTTGCAGCAAATTTGTTTGCAGCAAATTGTTTGCAGCAAATTGTTTGCAGCAAATTGTTTGCAGCAAATTGTTTGCAGCAAATTTGTTTGCAGCAAATTTGTTTGCAGCAAATTGTTTGCAGCAAATTTGTTTGCAGCAAATTGTTTGCAGCAAATTGTTTGCAGCAAATTGTTTGCAGCAAATTGTTTGCAGCAAATTGTTTGTAGCAAATTGTTTGCAGCAAATTGTTTGCAAATTGTTTGCAGCAAATTGTTTGCAGCAAATTGTTTGCAGCAAATTGTTTGCAGCAAATTGTTTGCAGCAAATTTGTTTGCAGCAAATTGTTTGCAGCAAATTTGTTTGCAGCAAATTGTTTGCAGCAAATTGTTTGCAGCAAATTGTTTGTAGCAAATTGTTTGCAGCAAATTGTTTGCAGCAAATTTTTTGCAGCAAATTTGTTTGCAGCAAATTGTTTGCAGCAAATTGTTTGCAGCAAATTGTTTGCAGCAAATTTGTTTGCAGCAAATTTGTTTGCAGCAAATTGTTTGCAGCAAATTGTTTGCAGCAAATTTGTTTGCAGCAAATTTGTTTGCAGCAAATTGTTTGCAGCAAATTGTTTGCAGCAAATTGTTTGCAGCAAATTGTTTGCAGCAAATTTGTTTGCAGCAAATTGTTTGCAGCAAATTTGTTTGCAGCAAATTTGTTTGCAGCAAATTTGTTTGCAGCAAATTTGTTTGCAGCAAATTTGTTTGCAAATTTGTTTGCAGCAAATTGTTTGCAGCAAATTGTTTGCAGCAAATTTGTTTGCAGCAAATTTGTTTGTTTGCAAATTGTTTGCAATTTGTTTGCAGCAAATTGTTTGCAGCAAATTGTTTGCAGCAAATTGTTTGCAGCAAATTGTTTGCAGCAAATTGTTTGCAGCAAATTGTTTGCAGCAAATTTGTTTGCAGCAAATTGTTTGCAGCAAATTTGTTTGCAGCAAATTGTTTGCAGCAAATTGTTTGCAGCAAATTTGTTTGCAGCAAATTGTTTGCAGCAAATTTGTTTGCAGCAAATTGTTTGCAGCAAATTGTTTGCAGCAAATTGTTTGCAGCAAATTTGTTTGCAGCAAATTGTTTGCAGCAAATTGTTTGCAGCAAATTGTTTGCAGCAAATTTGTTTGTAGCAAATTGTTTGCAGCAAATTGTTTGCAGCAAATTGTTTGCAGCAAATTTGTTTGCAGCAAATTTGTTTGCAGCAAATTGTTTGCAGCAAATTGTTTGCAGCAAATTTGTTTGCAGCAAATTGTTTGCAGCAAATTGTTTGCAGCAAATTGTTTGCAGCAAATTTGTTTGCAGCAAATTGTTTGCAGCAAATTTGTTTGCAGCAAATTGTTTGCAGCAAATTGTTTGCAGCAAATTGTTTGCAGCAAATTGTTTGCAGCAAATTGTTTGTAGCAAATTGTTTTTTGTTTGCAAATTTGTTTGCAGCAAATTTGTTTGCAGCAAATTTTTTGCAGCAAATTGTTTGTAGCAAATTTGTTTGCAGCAAATTGTTTGCAGCAAATTGTTTGCAGCAAATTGTTTGCAAATTTGTTTGCAGCAAATTGTTTGCAGCAAATTTGTTTGCAGCAAATTTGTTTGCAGCAAATTGTTTTTGTTTGCAGCAAATTGTTTGCAGCAAATTGTTTGCAAATTTGTTTGTCAGCAAATTGTTTGCAGCAAATTGTTTGTGTTTGCAGCAAATTGTTTGCAGCAAATTTGTTTGCAGCAAATTGTTTGCAGCAAATTGTTTGCTAGCAAATTTGTTTGCAGCAAATTGTTTGCAGCAAATTTTTTTGCAGCAAATTGTTTACAGCAAATTGTTTGCAGCAAAGCAAATTGTTTGTAGCAAATTTGTTTGCAGCAAATTTGTTTGCAGCAAATTGTTTGCAGCAAATTTGTTTGCAGCAAATTGTTTGTAGCAAATTGTTTGCAGCAAATTGTTTGCAGCAAATTTGTTTGCAGCAAATTGTTTGCAGCAAATTTGTTTGCAGCAAATTGTTTCTGAAAGCAAATTGTTTGCAGCAAATTGTTTGCAGCAAATTGTTTGCAAATTGTTTGCAGCAAATTGTTTTGGGCAAATTTGTTTGCAGCAAATTGTTTGTTGCAAATTGTTTGCAGCAAATTGTTTGTAGCAAATTGTTTTTAGCAAATTGTTTGCAGCAAATTTGTTTCCAGCAAATTGTTTGCAGCAAATTGTTTGCAGCAAATTGTTTGTAGCAAATTGTTTGCAGCAAATTGTTTGCAGCAAATTGTTTTTAGCAAATTGTTTGCAGCAAATTTGTTTCCAGCAAATTGTTTGCAGCAAATTGTTTGCAGCAAATTGTTTGTAGCAAATTGTTTGCAGCAAATTGCTTGTAGCAAATTGTTTGTAGCAAAATTGTTTGTAGCAAATTTGTTTGCACCAAATTGTTTGCAGCAAATTTGTTTGCAGCAAATTTGTTTTCAGCCAATTGTTCGTAGCAAATTGTTTGCAGCAAATTTGTTTGCAGCAAATTTGTTTGCAGCCAATTGTTCGCAGCAAATTGTTTGCAGCAAATTGTTTGCAGAAAATTTGTTTGCAGCAAATTGTTTGTAGCAAATTGTTTGCAGCAAATTGCTTGTAGCAAATTGTTTGTAACAAAATTGTTTGTAGCAAATTTGTTTGCACCAAATTGTTTGCAGCAAATTTGTTTGCAGCAAATTTGTTTTCAGCCAATTGTTCGTAGCAAATTGTTTGCAGCAAATTTGTTTGCAGCAAATTTGTTTGCAGCCAATTGTTCGCAGCAAATTTGTTAGTAGCAAATTGTTTGCAGCAAATTTGTTTGCAGCAAATTGTTTGTAGCAAATTGTTTGTAGCAAATTTAGTTGCAGCAAATTGTTTGCAGCAAATTGTTTGTAGCAAATTGTTTGTAGCAAATTATTTGCAGCAAATTGTTTACAGCAAATTGTTTGCAGCAAATTTGTTTGCAGCAAATTTGTTTGCAGCCAATTGTTCGCAGCAAATTTGTTTGCAGCAAATTGTTTGCAGAAAATTTGTTTGGTGCAAATTGTTTGCAGCAAATTTGTTTGCACAATGTTTGCAGCAAATTTGCATTGGTGCAAATTTGTTTCAGCAAAAGTTGTTTTCCAGCAATGTTATTTACAGCAAATTGTTTGCAGCAAATTTGTTCGCGGCAAATTGTTTCCAGCAAATTTATTTGCAGCAAATTGTTTACAGTAAATTGTTTGCAGCAAATTGTTTTGGCAGCAAATTGTTTTTAACAAATTGTTTGCAGTAAATTTAATTTACAGCAAAATTGTTTGCAGAAAATTTGTTTGCAGCAAATTGTTTGCAGCAAATTTTTTGCAACAAAATTTGTTTGCAGCAAATTGTTTGTTTCTCTTCATTTGCAACAAATTTGTTTGCAACAAATTTGTTTGAAAAAAAATTGTTTGTAGCAAATTATTTGCAGTAAATTGTTTACAGCAAATTGTTTTGCAGAAAATTATTTTTTTGTTAGTAGCAAATTGTTTGCAGCAAATTTGTTTGCAGCAAATTGTTTGTAGCAAATTGTTTGTAGCAAATTTAGTTGCAGCAAATTGTTTGCAGCAAATTGTTTGTAACAAATTGTTTGTAGCAAATTATTTGCAGCAAATTCGTTTACAACAAATTGTTTGCAGCAAATTTGTTTGCAGCAAATTTGTTTGCAACCAATTGTT
>JAECWX010000174.1:0-40996 GCA_018151165.1 Drosophila arawakana | reverse complement strand
AACTGTCTTGCAGCAAACCATCTGTAGCAAATCATCTATAACAGCCTTGTCTCGCAGCAAATCTTTTCCAACATTTGCAGCAAACCGTCTGAAGCAAATCTCTGCATTAAACTCTCTAGTTGCAAATGTATCTGTTGCACAACCTGTTTCGCAATCAAACTTGTTTGCGAGAAAAACCTCGTCTAAATAAACTTTTTGTAGCAAACTTGTTTGCAGGATAATTGTTTGCAGCAAATTGTTTGCAGCAAATTGTTTGCAGCAAATTGTTTGTAGCAAATTGTTTGTAGCAAACTGTTTGTAGCAAAATTTGCCAAACTTGTAGAAATTTGTTTGTAGCAAATTGTTTGTAGCAAATTTGTTTGCAGCAAATTGTTTGGTAGCAAATTGTTTGCAGCAAACTGTTTGCAGCAAATGTTTGCAGCAAATTGTTTTAGCAGCAACCATTGTTTGCAGCAACTGTTTGTAGCAAATTGTTTGCAGCAAATGCAAACTGTCTTCAAACAAACTTTTGTTTCAGCAAATCGTTTGTACAAATTGTTTGTAGCAAATCTTTGTTTGCAGCAAATCTGTTTGTAGCAAATTGTTTGTAGCAAATTTTTGTAGCAAATTTGTTTGTAGCAAACTGTTTGCAGCAAATTTGTTTGCAGCAAATTTTTTGTAGCAAATTTGTAGCAAATTGTTTGCAGCAATGCAAATTGTTTGCAGCAAATTTGTTTGCAGCAATTTGTTTGTAACAAATTGTTTGCAGCAAATTCGTAAATTGCAGCAAATTGTTTGCAGCAAATTGTTTGCAGCAAATTTGTTTGCAGCAAATTGTTTGTAGCAAATTGTTTGTAGCAAATTGTTTGCAGCAAATTGTTTGTAGCAAATTGTTTGCAGCAAATTGTTTGTAGCAAATTGTTTGCAGCAAATTGTTTGAAGCAAATTGTTTTGCAAGCTTTAAATTGTTTGTAGCAAATTGTTTGCAGCAAATTGTTTGTAGCAAGCAAATTGTTTGCAGCAAATTTGTTTGCAGCAAATTGTTTGTAGCAAATTGTTTGTAGCAAATTGTTTGCAGCAAATTGTTTGCAGCAAATTTGTTTGTAGCAAATTGTTTGTAGCAAATTGTTTGCAGCAAATTTGTTTGTAGCAAATTGTTTGTAGCAAATTGTTTGCAGCAAATTGTTTGCAGCAAACTTGTTTGCAGCAAATTGTTTGTAGCAACTTGTTTGCAGCAAATTGTTTGTAGCAAATTGTTTGCAGCAAATTGTTTGCAGCAAATTTTTGTAGCAAATTGTTTGCAGCAAATTGTTTGCAGCAAATTTTTGTAGCAAATTGTTTGTAGCAAATTGTTTGCAGCAAATTGTTTGTAGCAAACTTGTTTGCAGCAAATTGTTTGCAAATTGTTTGTAGCAAATTGTTTGTAGCAAATTGTTTGCAGCAAATTGTTTGCAGCAAAACATTTGCAGCAAATTGTTTGTAGCAAATTGTTTGCAGCAAATTGTTTGTAGCAAACTTGTTTGTAGCAAATTGTTTGCAGCAAACTTGTTTGCAGCAAATTGTTTGTAGCAAATTGTTTGCAGCAAACTTGCAGCAAAAATTGTTTGCAGCAAATTGTTTGCAGCAAATTGTTTGCAGCAAAATTGTTTGCAGCAAATTTGTTTGCAGCAAATTGTTTGTAGCAAATTGTTTGTAGCAAATTGTTTGTAGCAAATTGTTTGCAGCAAATTTGTTTGCAGCAAATTGTTTGTAGCAAATTGTTTGTAGCAAATTGTTTGTAGCAAATTTGTTTGCAGCAAATTGTTTGCAGCAAATTGTTTGCAGCAAATTGTTTGCAGCAAATTGTTTGCAGCAAACTTGTTTGTAGCAAATTGTTTGCAGCAAATTGTTTGTAAAACTGTTTGCAGCAAATTGTTTGCAGCAAAATTGTTTGCAGCAAATTGTTTGCAGCAAATTGTTTGCAAGTTTGCAGCAAACTGTTTGCAACTTTGTTTGTTTTGCAAAAATTGTTTGCAGCAAATTGTTTGCAGCAAATTTGTTTGCAGCAAATTGTTTGCAGAAATTGTTTGTAGCAAATTGTTTGCAGCAAATTGTTTGTAGTTTTGTAGCAAAACTGTTTGCAGCAAATTGTTTGGCAAACTGTTTGCAGCAAATTTGTTTGCAGCAAATTGTTTGCAGCATATTGTTTGTAGCAAATTTGTTTGTAGCAAATTGTTTGCAGCAAATTTGTTTGCAGCAAATTGTTTGCAGCAAATTTGTTTGCAGCAAATTGTTTGCAGCAAATTGTTTGCAACAAAATTGTTTGTAGAATTGTTTGCAGCAAATTGTTTGTAGCAAATTGTTTGCAGCAAATTGTTTGTAGCAAATTGTTTGTAGCAAATTGTTTGCAGCAAATTGTTTGCAGCAAAATTGTTTGCAGCAAATTTGTTTGTAGCAAATTGTTTGCAGCAAATTGTTTGCAGCAAAATTGTTTGTAGTTTGCAAAAATTGTTTGTAGCAAATTGTTTGTAGCAAATTGTTTGTAGCAAATTGTTTGCAGCAAAATTGTTTGCAAATTTGTTTGTTTGCAGCAAATTGTTTGTAGCAAATTGTTTGCAGCAAACTTTTTGTGAGCAAATTGTTTGCAGCAAATTTGTTTGCAGCAAATTGTTTGTAGCAAATTGTTTGTAGCAGCAAATTGTTTGCAGCAAATTGTTTGCAGCAAATTTGTTTGTAGCAAATTGTTTGCAGCAAATTGTTTGTAGCAAACTGTTTGCAGCAAATTGTTTGTAGCAAATTGTTTGCAGCAAATTGTTTGCAGCAAATTGTTTGCAGCAATTTTTGTAGCAAATTTGCAGCAAATTGTTTGCAGCAAATTGTTTGCAGCAAATTGTTTGTAGCAAATTGTTTGTAACAAATTGTTTGCAGCAAAAATGTTTGCAGCAAATTGTTTGCAGCAAATTTGTTTGCAGCAAATTGTTTGTAGCAAATTGTTTGTAGCAAATTTGTTTGCAGCAAATTGTTTGCAGCAAATTGTTTGCAGCAAATTTGTTTGCAGCAAATTGTTTGCAGCAAATTGTTTGCAGCAAATTGTTTGCAGCAAATTGTTTGTAGCAAATTGTTTGCAGCAAATTGTTTGCAGCAAATTTTTTGCAGCAAATTTGTTTGCAGCAAATTTGTTTGTAGCAAATTGTTTGTAGCAAACTTGTTTGCAGCAAATTGTTTGCAGCAAAATTGTTTGCAGCAAATTGTTTGTAGCAAATTGTTTGCAGCAAATTGTTTGTAGCAAATTGTTTGTAGCAAATTGTTTGCAGCAAATTGTTTGCAGCAAATTGTTTGCAGCAAATTGTTTGCAGCAAATTGTTTGCAGCAAATTTGTTTGCAGCAAATTGTTTGTAGCAAATTGTTTGCAGCAAATTGTTTGCAGCAAAACTGTTTGCAGCAAATTGTTTGTAGCAAATTGTTTGTAGCAAATCTGTTTGCAGCAAATTTGTTTGCAGCAAATTGTTTGTAGCAAATTGTTTGTAGCAAATTGTTTGCAGCAAATTTGTTTGCAGCAAATTGTTTGTTAGCAAATTGTTTGTAGCAAATTGTTTGCAGCAAATTGTTTGCAGCAAATTGTTTGCAGCAAATTTGTTTGTAGCAAATTGTTTGTAGCAAATTGTTTGCAGCAAAATTGTTTGTAGCAAATTGTTTGCAGCAAATTTGTTTGCAGCAAATTGTTTGCAGCAAATTGTTTGCAGCAAATTTGTTTGCAGCAAATTGTTTGCAATTTCGCAGCAAATTGTTTGCAGCAAATTGTTTGCAGCAAATTTGTTTGCAGCAAATTGTTTGCAGCAAATTGTTTGCAGCAAATTGTTTGCAGCAAATTGTTTGTAGCAAACTTGTTTGTAGCAAATTGTTTGCAGCAAATTGTTTGCAGCAAATTGTTTGTAGCAAATTGTTTGCAGCAAATTGTTTGCAGCAAATTGTTTGCAGCAAATTGTTTGTAGCAAATTGTTTGCAGCAAATTTTGTTTGCAGCAAATTGTTTGCAGCAAATTGTTTGCAGCAAACTGTTTGCAGCAAATTTGTTTGTAGCAAATTGTTTGCAGCAAATTGTTTGCAGCAAATTTGTTTGCAGCAAATTTGTTTGCAGCAAATTGTTTGTAGCAAATTGTTTGTAGCAAAATTGTTTGTAGCAAATTTGTTTGCAGCAAATTGTTTGTAGCAAATTGTTTGTAGCAAATTGTTTGCAGCAAATTTGTTTGTAGCAAATTGTTTGCAGCAAATTGTTTGCAGCAAATTGTTTGCAGCAAATTTGTTTGCAGCAAATTGTTTGCAGCAAATTGTTTGCAGCAAATTGTTTGCAGCAAATTTGTTTGCAGCAAATTGTTTGCAGCAAATTTGTTTGCAGCAAATTGTTTGTAGCAAATTGTTTGCAGCAAATTGTTTGTAGCAAATTGTTTGTAGCAAATTGTTTGCAGCAAATTGTTTGCAGCAAAATTGTTTGCAGCAAATTTGTTTGTAGCAAATTGTTTGTAGAAAATTGTTTGCAGCAAATTGTTTGTAGCAAATTGTTTGTAGCAAATTGTTTGTAGCAAATTGTTTGCAGCAAATTGTTTGCAGCAAATTTGTTTGCAGCAAATTGTTTGTAGCAAATTGTTTGTAGCAAATTGTTTGCAGCAAATTGTTTGCAGCAAATTTGTTTGTAGCAAATTTTTTGTAGCAAATTGTTTGTAGCAAATTGTTTGTTTGCAGCAAATTGTTTGTAGCAAATTGTTTGCAGCAAATTGTTTGCAGCAAATTGTTTGCAGCAAATTGTTTGCAGCAAATTGTTTGTAGCAAATTGTTTGTAGCAAACTGTTTGTAGCAAATTGTTTGTAGCAAATTTGTTTGCAGCAAATTTGTTTGTAGCAAATTTGTTTGCAGCAAATTGTTTGTTTGTAGCAAATTGTTTGCAGCAAATTTGTTTGTAGCAAATTGTTGTTTGTAGCAAATTGTTTGCAGCAAATTTTTTGCAGAAAATTGTTTGTACAATTGTTTGTAGCAAACTGTTTGTAGCAAATTGTTTGCAGCAAATTGTTTGCAAAATTGTTTGCAGCAAATTGTTTGCAGCAAATTTGTTTGCAGCAAATTGTTTGCAGCAAATTGTTTGCAGCAAATTGTTTGTAGCAAAATTGTTTGTAGCAAATTGTTTGTAGCAAATTGTTTGCAGCAAATTGTTTGTAGCAAATTGTTTGCAGCAAATTGTTTGTAGCAAATTGTTTGTAGCAAACTTGTTTGTAGCAAATTGTTTGTAGCAAATTGGTTTGCAGCAAATTGTTTGTAGCAAATTGTTTGCAGCAAATTGTTTGTAGCACATTGTTTGTAGCAAATTGTTTGTAGCAAATTGTTTGCAGCAAAATTGTTTGCAGAAAATTGTTTGTCGCAAATTGTTTGTAGCAAATTGTTTGTAGCAAATTGTTTGCAGCAAATTTGTTTGCAGCAAATTGTTTGTAGCAAATTTGTTTGCAGCAAATTGTTTGTAGCAAATTGTTTGCAGCAAATTGTTTGCAGCAAATTTGTTTGCAGCAAATTGTTTGCAGCAAATTTGTTTGTAGCAAACTTGTTTGTACAAATTGTTTGCAAAATTTCAGTTGCAAATTGTTTGTAGCAAATTGTTTGTAGCAAAACTGTTTGCAGCAAATTGTTTGCAGCAAATTGTTTGCAGAAATTTTGTTTGCAGCAAATTGTTTGTAGCAAATTGTTTGTAGCAAATTGTTTGCAGCAAATTGTTTGCAGCAAATTGTTTGCAACCAATTTTGTTTGCAGCAAATTGTTTGTAGCAAATTGTTTGTAGCAAATTTGTTTGCAGCAAATTTGTTTGCAGCAAATTGTTTGCAGCAAATTGTTTGTAGCAAATTGTTTGTAGCAAATTGTTTGCAGCAAATTTGTTTGCAGCAAATTGTTTGTAGCAAATTGTTTGCAGCAAATTGTTTGCAGCAAATTGTTTGCAGCAAATTGTTTGTAGCAAATTGTTTGCAGCAAATTGTTTGCAGCAAATTGTTTGCAGCAAATTGTTTGTAGCAAACTGTTTGTAGCAAATTGTTTGTAGCAAATTGTTTGCAGCAAATTGTTTGCAGCAAATTGTTTGTAGCAAATTGTTTGCAGCAAATTGTTTGTAGCAAATTGTTTGTAGCAAATTGTTTGCAGCAAATTGTTTGTAGCAAATTGTTTGCAGCAAAATTGTTTGCAGCAAATTGTTTGCAGCAAATTGTTTGTAGCAAACTTGTTTGTAGCAAATTGTTTGCAGAAAATTTTTGCAAATAATTGTTTGTAGCAAATTGTTTGTAGCAAATTTGTTTGCAGCAAATTGTTTGCAGCAAATTGTTTGTAGCAAACTGTTTGTAGCAAATTGTTTGCAGCAAATTGTTTGCAGCAAATTTGTTTGCAGCAAATTGTTTGCAGCAAATTTGTTTGCAGCAAATTGTTTGCAGCAAATTGTTTGTAGCAAATTGTTTGCAGCAAATTGTTTGCAGCAAATTTTTTGCAAAGCAAAATTGTTTGCAGCAAATTTGTTTGCAGCAAATTGTTTGCAGCAAATTGTTTGCAGCAAATTTGTTTGTAGCAAATTGTTTGCAGCAAATTGTTTGCAGCAAATTTGTTTGCAGCAAATTGTTTGTAGCAAATTGTTTGCAGCAAATTGTTTGCAGCAAATTGTTTGCAGCAAATTTGTTTGCAGCAAATTGTTTGTAGCAAATTGTTTGTAGCAAATTGTTTGCAGCAAATTGTTTGTAGCAAATTGTTTGTAGCAAATTGTTTGTAGCAAATTGTTTGTAGCAAATTGTTTGTAGCAAATTTGTTTGCAGCAAATTGTTTGCAGCAAATTGTTTGTAGCAAATTGTTTGTAGCAAATTGTTTGTAAAAATTGTTTGCAGCAAATTTGTTTGTTTGCAACAAATTTTTGTAGCAAATTTGTTTGCAGCAAATTTGTTTGTAGCAAATTTGTTTTGTAGCAAATCTGTTTGCAGCAAAAATTTGCAAATTGTTTGTAGCAAATTGTTTGCAGCAAATTTGTTTGCAGCAAAATTGTTTGCAGCAAATTGTTTGTAGCAAATTGTTTGCAGCAAATTGTTTGCAGCAAATTGTTTGCAGCAAATTTGTTTGCAGCAAATTGTTTGTAGCAAACTTGTTTGTAGCAAATTGTTTGCAGCAAATTGTTTGTAGCAAATTGTTTGCAGCAAAGAAACTGTTTGTAGCAAATTTTTTGCAGCACATTTTTTTAATAAATTGTTTGTAGCAAATTGTTTGTAGCAAATTGTTTGTAGCAAATTGTTTGCAGCAAATTGTTTGCAGCAAATTTGTTTGCAGCAAATTGTTTGTAGCACATTGTTTGTAGCAAAACTGTTTGTAGCAAATTGTTTGCAGCAAATTTGTTTGCAGGAAATTGTTTGTAGCAAATTGTTGGTAGCAAAAGCAAATTTTTTTGCAGAACATTTTATAATAATTTTGTTAATTGTTTGTAGCAAACTGTTTGTAGCAAATTGTTTGCAGCAAATTGTTTGCAGCAAATTGTTTGCAGCAAATTTGTTTGCAGCAAATTGTTTACATTGTTTGTAGCAAACTGCAAAATTGTTTGCAGCAAATTGTTTGTAGCAAATTGTTTGTAGCAAATTGTTTGTAGCAAATTGTTTGTAGCAAACTGCAAAATTGTTTGCAGCAAAATTGTTTGTAGCAAATTGTTTGTAGCAAATTGTTTGTAGCAAATTGTTTGCAGCAAATTGTTTGCAGCAAATTGTTTGGAGCAATTTGTTTGCAGCAAATTGTTTGTAGCAATTTGTTTGCAGCAAATTGTTTGTAGCAAATTGTTTGCAGCAAATTGTTTGTAGCAAATTGTTTGCAGCAAAATTGTTTGCAGCAAATTGTTTGTAGCAAATTTGTTTGTAGCAAATTTTGTTTGCAGCAAATTGTTTGTAGCACATTGTTTGTAGCAAACTGTTTGTAGCAAATTGTTTGCAGCAAATTGTTTGCAGCAAATTTGTTTGCAGCAAATTGTTTGTAGCACAATTGTTTGTAGCAAACTGTTTGTAGCAAATTGTTTGCAGCAAATTTGTTTGCAGCAAATTGTTTGTAGCAAATTGTTTGCAGCAAATTTGTTTGCAGCAAATTGTTTGCAGCAAATTTGTTTGCAGCAAATTGTTTGTAGCAAATTGTTTGTAGCAAATTGTTTGTAGCAAATTGTTTGCAGCAAATTGTTTGCAGCAAATTTGTTTGCAGCAAATTGTTTGTAGCAAATTGTTTGTAGCAAACTGTTTGTAGCAAATTGTTTGCAGCAAATTTGTTTGCAGCAAATTGTTTGTAGCAAATTGTTTGTAGCAAACTGTTTGTAGCAAATTGTTTGCAGCAAATTGTTTGTAGCAAATTGTTTGTAGCAAATTGTTTGTAGCAAATTGTTTGTAGCAAATTGTTTGTAGCAAATTGTTTGCAGCAAAATTGTTTGCAGCAAATTGTTTGTAGCAAATTGTTTGTAGCAAACTGTTTGTAGCAAATTGTTTGCAGCAAATTTGTTTGCAGCAAATTGTTTGTAGCAAATTGTTTGCAGCAAATTGTTTGCAGCAAATTTGTTTGCAGCAAATTGTTTGCAGCAAATTTGTTTGCAGCAAATTGTTTGCAGCAAATTTGTTTGCAGCAAATTGTTTGTAGCAAATTGTTTGTAGCAAATTGTTTGCAGCAATTTTGTTTGCAGCAAATGGTTTGTAGCAAATTGCTAGCAACAAATTGTTTGCAGCAAATTTGTTTGTTTGCAGAAATTTTGTTTTGCAGCAAATTGTTTGTAGCAAATTGTTTGCAGCAAATTGTTTGCAGCAAATTGTTTGCAGCAAATTGTTTGTTTTGTTTTCAGCAAATGGTTTGTAGCAAACTTTTTGTAGCAAATTGTTTGCAGCAAATTTGTTTGCAGCAAATTTGTTTGTAGGAAATTGTTTGTAGCAAATTGTTTGTAGCAAATTGTTTGCAGCAAATTGTTTGCAGCAAATTGTTTGCAGCAAATTTGTTTGCAGCAAATTGTTTGTAGCAAATTGTTTGCAGCAAATTGTTTGCAACAAAATTGTTTGCAGCTAAATGTTTGTAGCAATTTGTTTGCAGCAAATTGTTTGTAAAATTGTTTGCAGCAAATTGTTTGTAGCAAACTGTTTGTAGCAAATTGTTTGTAGCAAATTGTTTGCAGCAATTTTGTTTGCAGCAAATGGTTTGTAGTAAATTGCTAGCAGCAAATTTGTTTGCAGCACATTTGTTTGCAGCAAAATTGCTTGCACCTAATGTTTGTAGCAATTTGTTTGTAGGAAATTTGTTTGCAGCAAATTGTTTGTAGCACATTGTTTGTAGCAAACTTTTTGTTGCAAATTGTTTGCAGCAAATTTGTTTGCAGCAAATTTGTTTGTAGGAAATTGTTTGTAGCAAACTGTTTGTAGCAAATTGTTTGCAGCAAATTTGTTTGCTGCAAATTGTTTGAAGCACATTGTTTATAGCAAACTTTTTGTAGCAAATTGTTTGCAGCAAATTGTTTGCAGCAAATTTGTTTGCAGCAAATTGTTTGCAGCAAATTTTTTGTAGAAAATTGTTTGTAGCAAATTGTTTGTAGCAAATTGTTTGTAGCAAATTGTTTGCAGCAAATTGTTTGTAGCAAATTGTTTGTAGCAAATTGTTTGCAGCAAATTTGTTTGCAGCAAATTGTTTGCAGCAAATTTGTTTGCAGCAAATTGTTTGTAGCAAATTGTTTGTAGCAAATTGTTTGCAGCAAATTGTTTGCAGCAAATTTGTTTGCAGCAAATTGTTTGCAGCAAATTGTTTGTAGCAAATTGTTTGCAGCAAATTTGTTTGCAGCAAATGGTTTTGTAGCAAATTGCTTGCAGCAAATTGTTTGCAGCAAATTTGTTTGCAGCAACATTGTTTGCTGCAAATTTTTTTGCAGCAAATTGTTTGTAGCAAATTGTTTGCAGCAAATTGTTTGCAGCAAATTTGTTTGCAGCAAATTGTTTGTAGCAAATTGTTTGTAGCAAATTGTTTGTAGCAAATTGTTTGCAGCAAATTGTTTGTAGCAAATTGTTTGTAGCAAATTGTTTGTAGCAAATTGTTTGTAGCAAATTGTTTGCAGCAAATTGTTTGTAGCAAATTGTTTGCAGCAAATTGTTTGCAGCAAATTTGTTTGCAGCAAATTGTTTGTAGCAAATTGTTTGTAGCAAACTGTTTGTAGCAAATTGTTTGCAGCAAATTGTTTGTAGCAAATTGTTTGTAGCAAATTGTTTGTAGCAAATTGTTTGTAGCAAATTGTTTGTAGCAAATTGTTTGCAGCAAATTTGTTTGCAGCAAATTGTTTGTAGCAAATTGTTTGTAGCAAACTGTTTGTAGCAAATTGTTTGCAGCAAATTTGTTTGCAGCAAATTGTTTGTAGCAAATTGTTTGCAGCAAATTGTTTGGAGCAAATTTGTTTGCAGCAAATTGTTTGTAGCAATTTGTTTGCAGCAAATTGTTTGTAGCAAATTGTTTGCAGCAAATTGTTTGTAGCAAATTGTTTGCAGCAAATTGTTTGCAGCAAAATTGTTTGCACCTAAATGTTTGTAGCAAATTGTTTGTAGCAAACTTTGTTTGCAGCAAATTGTTTGTAGCACATTGTTTGTAGCAAACTTTTGTAGCAAATTGTTTGCAGCAAATTGTTTGCAGCAAATTTGTTTGCAGAAATTGTTTGAGCAAATTGGTTTTAGCAAATTGTTTGTAGCAAATTGTTTGCAGCAAATTTGTTTGTAGGAAATTGTTTGTAGCAAATTGTTTGTAGCAAACTGTTTGTAGCAAATTGTTTGCAGAACATTTTTTTGTAAAAATTGTTTGTAGCAAATTGTTTGTAGCAAACTGTTTGTAGCAAATTGTTTGCAGCAAATTGTTTGCAGCAAATTGTTTGCTAGCAAATTGTTTGCAGCAAATTGTGCAAAAATGTTTGTTTCAAATTTGTTTGCAGCAAATTGTTTGTAGCAAATTGTTTGCAGCAAATTGTTTGTAGCAAATTGTTTGTTTGTTTGCAGCAAATTTGTTTGCAGCAAATTGTTTGTAGCAAATTGTTTGTAGCAAACTGTTTGTAGCAAATTGTTTGCAAATTGTTTGTAGCAAATTGTTTGTAGCAAATTGTTTGTAGCAAATTGTTTGTAGCAAACTGTTTGTAGCAAATTGTTTGCAGCAAATTTGTTTGCAGCAAATTGTTTGTAGCACATTGTTTGTAGCAAACTGTTTGTAGCAAATTGTTTGCAGCAAATTTGTTTGCAGCAAATTGTTTGTAGCAAATTGTTTGCAGCAAATTGTTTGTAGCAAATTTGTTTGCAGCAAATTGTTTGCAGCAAATTTGTTTGCAGCAAATTGTTTGCAGCAAATTGTTTGCAGCAAATTGTTTGCAGCAAATTGTTTGCAGCAAATTGTTTGCAGCAATTTTGTTTGCAGCAAATTGTTTGTAGCAAATTGCTTGCAGCAAATTGTTTGCAGCAAATTTGTTTGCAGCAAATTGTTTGCAGCAAATTGTTTGCAGCAAATTGTTTGCAGCAAATTGTTTGCAGCAAATTGTTTGCAGCAAATTGTTTGCAGCAAATTGTTTGCAGCAAATTGTTTGCAGCAATTTTGTTTGCAGCAAATGGTTTGTAGCAAATTGCTTGCAGCAAATTGTTTGCAGCAAATTGTTTGTAGCAAATTGTTTGCAGCAAATTGTTTGCAGCAAATTTGTTTGCAGCAAATTGTTTGTAGCAAATTGTTTGCAGCAAATTGTTTGTAGCAAATTGTTTGCAGCAAATTGTTTGCAGCAAATTTGTTTGCAGCAAATTGTTTGTAGCAAATTGTTTGTAGCAAATTGTTTGCAGCAAATTGTTTGCAGCAAATTTGTTTGCAGCAAATTGTTTGTAGCACATTGTTTGTAGCAAACTGTTTGTAGCAAATTGTTTGCAGCAAATTGTTTGTAGCAAATTGTTTGTAGCAAATTGTTTGTAGCAAATTGTTTGTAGCAAATTGTTTGCAGCAAATTGTTTGCAGCAAATTTGTTTGCAGCAAATTGTTTGTAGCACATTGTTTGTAGCAAACTGTTTGTAGCAAATTGTTTGCAGCAAATTGTTTGCAGCAAATTGTTTGTAGCAAATTGTTTGCAGCAAATTGTTTGCAGCAAATTTGTTTGCAGCAAATTGTTTGTAGCAAATTGTTTGCAGCAAATTGTTTGTAGCAAATTGTTTGCAGCAAATTGTTTGCAGCAAAATTGTTTGCACCAAATGTTTGTAGCAAATTGTTTGTAGCAAATTTTGTTTGCAGCAAATTGTTTGGAAGCACATTGTTTGTAGCAAACTTTTTGTAGCAAATTGTTTGCAGCAAATTGTTTGCAGCAAATTTGTTTGCAGCAAATTGTTTGTAGCAAATTGTTTGTAACAAACTGTTTGTAGCAAATTGTTTGCAGCAAATTTGTTTGTAGCAAATTGTTTGTAGCAAATTGTTTGTAGCAAAATTGTTTGCACCAAAATGTTTGTAGCAAATTGTTTGCAGCAAATTTTGTTTGCAGCAAATTGTTTGTAGCAAATTGTTTGTAGCAAACTTTTTTGTAGCAAATTGTTTGCAGCAAATTGTTTGCAGCAAATTTGTTTGCAGCAAATTGTTTGTAGCACATTGTTTGTAGCAAACTGTTTGTAGCAAATTGTTTGCAGAACATTTTTTTATAGAAAATTGTTTGTAGCAAATTGTTTGTAGCAAACTGTTTGTAGCAAATTGTTTGCAGCAAATTGTTTGCAGCAAATTGTTTGTAGCAAATTGTTTGCAGCAAATTGTTTGCAGCAAATTGTTTGCAGCAAATTTGTTTGCAGCAAATTGTTTGTAGCAAATTGTTTGCAGCAAATTGTTTGTAACAAATTGTTTGCAGCAAATTTGTTTGCAGCAAATTGTTTGCAGCAAATTTGTTTGCAGCAAATTGTTTGTAGCAAATTGTTTGTAGCAAATTGTTTGTAGCAAATTGTTTGCAGCAAATTTGTTTGCAGCAAATTGTTTGTAGCAAATTGTTTGTAGCAAACTGTTTGTAGCAAATTGTTTGCAGCAAATTTGTTTGTAGCAAATTGTTTGTAGCAAATTGTTTGTAGCAAAATTGCTTGCAGCAAATGTTTGTAGCAAATTGTTTGTAGCAAATTTTGTTTGCAGCAAATTGTTTGTAGCAAATTGTTTGTAGCAAACTGTTTGTAGCAAATTGTTTGCAGCAAATTGTTTGCAGCAAATTTGTTTGCAGCAAATTGTTTGCAGCAAATTGTTTGCAGCAAATTGTTTGTAGCAAATTGTTTGCAGCAAATTTGTTTGCAGCAAATTGTTTGCAGCAAATTTGTTTGCAGCAAATTGTTTGTAGCAAATTGTTTGTAGCAAATTGTTTGTAGCAAATTGTTTGCAGCAAATTGTTTGCAGCAAATTTGTTTGCAGCAAATTGTTTGTAGCAAATTGTTTGTAGCAAACTGTTTGTAGCAAATTGTTTGCAGCAAATTGTTTGTAGCAAATTGTTTGTAGCAAATTGTTTGTAGCAAATTGTTTGTAGCAAATTGTTTGTAGCAAATTGTTTGCAGCAAATTTGTTTGCAGCAAATTGTTTGTAGCAAATTGTTTGTAGCAAATTGTTTGTAGCAAATTGTTTGCAGCAAATTTGTTTGCAGCAAATTGTTTGTAGCAAATTGTTTGCAGCAAATTGTTTGCAGCAAATTTGTTTGCAGCAAATTGTTTGCAGCAAATTTGTTTGCAGCAAATTGTTTGCAGCAAATTTGTTTGCAGCAAATTGTTTGTAGCAAATTGTTTGTAGCAAATTGTTTGCAGCAATTTTGTTTGCAGCAAATGGTTTGTAGCAAATTGCTTGCAGCAAATTGTTTGCAGCAAATTTGTTTGCAGCACATTGTTTGCAGCAAATTTTGTTTGCAGCAAATTGTTTGTAGCAAATTGTTTGCAGCAAATTGTTTGCAGCAAATTGTTTGCAGCAAATTGTTTGCAGCAAATTGTTTGCAGCAAATTTTGTTTGCAGCAAATGGTTTGTAGCAAATTGCTAGCAGCAAATTGTTTGCAGCAAATTTGTTTGCAGCACATTTGTTTGTAGGAAATTGTTTGTAGCAAATTGTTTGTAGCCAATTGTTTGCAGCAAATTGTTTGCAGCAAATTGTTTGCAGCAAATTTGTTTGCAGCAAATTGTTTGTAGCAATTGTTTGTTTGCAGCAAAATTGTTTGCAGCAAATGTTTGTAAATTGTTTGCAGCAAATTGTTTGTAGCAAATTGTTTGCAGCAAATTGTTTGTAGCAAATTGTTTGTAGCAAATTGTTTGCAGCAAATTTGTTTGCAGCAAATTGTTTGTAGCAAATTGTTTGCAGCAAATTGTTTGCAGCAAATTTGTTTGCAGCAAATTGCTTGCAGCAAATTGTTTGTAGCAAATTGTTTGTAGCAAATTTGTTTGCAGCAAATTGTTTGTAGCACATTGTTTGTAGCAAACTTTTTGTAGCAAATTGTTTGCAGCAAATTTGTTTGCAGCAAATTTGTTTGTAGGAAATTGTTTGTAGCAAATTGTTTGTAGCAAATTGTTTGCAGCAAATTTGTTTGCTGCAAATTGTTTGTAGCACATTGTTTGTAGCAAACTTTTTGTAGCAAATTGTTTGCAGCAAATTTGTTTGCAGCAAATTTGTTTGCAGCAAATTTGTTTGTAGGAATTTGTTTGCAGAAAATTGTTTGTAGAAAATTGTTTGTAGCAAATTGTTTGTAGCAAACTGTTTGTAGCAAATTGTTTGCAGCAAATTGTTTGTAGAAAATTGTTTGCAGCAAATTGTTTGCAGCAAATTGTTTGCAGCAAATTTGTTTGCAGCAAATTGTTTGTAAGCAAATTGTTTGTAGCAAATTGTTTGCAGCAAATTGTTTGCAGCAAATTTGTTTGCAGCAAATTGTTTGTAGCAAATTGTTTGTAGCAAACTGTTTTGTAGCAAATTTGTTTGCAGCAAATTGTTTGCAGCAAATTGTTTGCAGCAAATTGTTTGCAGCAAATTTGTTTGCAGCAAATTGTTTGTAGCAAAATTTGTTTGCAGCAAATTGTTTGTAGCAAATTTGTTTGCAGCAAATTGTTTGTAGCAAATTGTTTGCAGCAAATTGTTTGTAGCAAATTGTTTGTTAGCAAATTGTTTGTAGCAAATTGTTTGTAGCAAATTGTTTGCAGCAAATTGTTTGTAGCAAATTGTTTGCAGCAAATTGTTTGTAGCAAATTTGTTTGCAGCAAATTGTTTGTAGCAAATTGTTTGCAGCAAATTTTTTGCAGCAAATTGTTTGCAGCTAATTGTTTGCAGCAAATTGTTTGCAGCAAATTTGTTTGCAGCAAATTGTTTGTAGCAAATTGTTTGTAGCAAATTGTTTGCAGCAAATTGTTTGCAGCAAATTGTTTGTAGCAAATTTGTTTGTAGGAAATTGTTTGTAGCAAATTGTTTGTAGCAAATTGTTTGCAGCAAATTTGTTTGCAGCAAATTGTTTGTAGCACATTGTTTGTAGCAAACTTTTTGTAGCAAATTGTTTACAGCAAATTGTTTGCAGCAAATTTGTTTGCAGCAAATTGTTTGTAGCACATTGTTTGTAGCAAACTGTTTGTAGCAAATTGTTTGCAGCAAATTTGTTTGTAGGAAATTGTTTGTAGCACATTGTTTGTAGCAAACTGTTTGTAGCAAATTGTTTGCAGAAAATTCGTTTGTAGGAAATTGTTTGTAGCACATTGTTTGTAGCAAACTGTTTGTAGCAAATTGTTTGCAGCAAATTGTTTGTAGCAAATTGTTTGTAGCAAATTGTTTGCAGCAAATTTGTTTGCAGCAAATTGTTTGCAGCTTATTTGTTTGCAGCAAATTGTTTGTAGCAAATTGTTTGTAGAAAATTGTTTGCAGCAAATTGTTTGCAGCAAATTTGTTTGCAGCAAATTGTTTGTAGCACATTGTTTGTAGCAAACTGTTTGTAGCAAATTGTTTGCAGCAAATTGTTTGTAGCAAATTGTTTGTAGCAAATTGTTTGTAGCAAATTGTTTGCAGCAAATTTGTTTGCAGCAAATTTGTTTGTAGCAAATTGTTTGTAGCAAATTGTTTGTAGCAAATTGTTTGCAGCAAATTTGTTTGCAGCAAATTGTTTGTAGCACATTGTTTGTAGCAAATTTTTTTGTAGCAAATTGTTTGCAGCAAATTGTTTGCAGCAAATTTGTTTGCAGCAAATTGTTTGTAGCAAATTGTTTGCAGCAAATTGTTTGCAGCAAATTTGTTTGCAGCAAATTTGTTTGTAGGAAATTGTTTGTAGCAAATTGTTTGTAGCAAATTGTTTGCAGCAAATTGTTTGTAGCAAATTGTTTGTAGCAAATTGTTTGTAGCAAATTGTTTGCAGCAAATTTGTTTGCAGCAAATTTGTTTGTAGGAAATTGTTTGTAGCAAATTGTTTGTAGCAAATTGTTTGCAGCAAATTTGTTTGCAGCAAATTGTTTGTAGCAAATTGTTTGTAGCAAACTTTTTGTAGCAAATTGTTTACAGCAAATTGTTTGCAGCAAATTTGTTTGCAGCAAATTGTTTGTAGCACATTGTTTGTAGCAAACTGTTTGTAGCAAATTGTTTGCAGCAAATTTGTTTGTAGGAAATTGTTTGTAGCAAATTGTTTGTAGCAAACTGTTTGTAGCAAATTGTTT
This sequence comes from Drosophila arawakana, assembly GCA_018151165.1. Taxonomy (NCBI): domain Eukaryota; kingdom Metazoa; phylum Arthropoda; class Insecta; order Diptera; family Drosophilidae; genus Drosophila; species Drosophila arawakana. The sequence continues at coordinate 24,362 of JAECWX010000174.1, read as the reverse complement.
GCAGAAAATTCGTTTGTAGGAAATTGTTTGTAGCACATTGTTTGTAGCAAACTGTTTGTAGCAAATTGTTTGCAGCAAATTGTTTGTAGCAAATTGTTTGTAGCAAATTGTTTGCAGCAAATTTGTTTGCAGCAAATTGTTTGCAGCAAATTTGTTTGCAGCAAATTGTTTGTAGCAAATTGTTTGTAGCAAATTGTTTGCAGCAAATTTGTTTGCAGCAAATTGTTTGTAGCACATTGTTTGTAGCAAACTTTTTGTAGCAAATTGTTTGCAGCAAATTTGTTTGCAGCAAATTTGTTTGCAGCAAATTGTTTGTAGCAAATTGTTTGCAGCAAATTGTTTGCAGCAAATTTGTTTGCAGCAAATTTGTTTGTAGGAAATTGTTTGTAGCAAATTGTTTGTAGCAAATTGTTTGCAGCAAATTGTTTGTAGGAAATTGTTTGTAGCAAATTGTTTGTAGCAAATTGTTTGCAGCAAATTTGTTTGCAGCAAATTGTTTGCAGCAAATTGTTTGCAGCAAATTGTTTGCAGCAAATTTGTTTGCAGCAAATTGTTTGTAGCAAATTGTTTGCAGCAAATTGTTTGCAGCAAATTTGTTTGCACCTAAATGTTTGTAGCAAATTTGTTTGCAGCAAATTGTTTGTAGCAAATTTGTTTGCAGCAAATTGTTTGTAGCAAATTGTTTGTAGCAAATTGTTTGTAGCAAATTGTTTGCAGCAAATTGTTTGTAGGAAATTGTTTGTAGCAAATTGTTTGTAGCAAATTGTTTGCAGCGAATTTGTTTGCAGCTAATTGGCATGCAGCAAATTGAATGCAGCAAATTTGTTTGCAGCAAATTTGTTTGTAGGAAATTGTTTGTAGCAAATTGTTTGTAGCAAATTGTTTGTAGCAAATTGTTTGCAGCAAATTGTTTGTAGCAAATTGTTTGTAGCAAATTTGTTTGCAGCAAATTGTTTGTAGCAAATTGTTTGCAGCAAATTGTTTGCAGCAAAATGTTTGCAGCAAAATGTTTGTAGCAAATTTGTTTGCAGCAAATTTTTTGTAGCAAATTTGTTTGCAGCAAATTGTTTGTAGCAAATTGTTTGTAGCAAACTGTTTGTAGCAAATTGTTTGCAGCAATTTTGTTTGCAGCAAATGGTTTGTAGCAAATTGTTTGTAGCAAATTGTTTGCAGCAAATTTGTTTGTAGGAAATTGTTTGTAGCAAATTTGTTTGCAGCAAATTGTTTGTAGCAAATTGTTTGCAGCAAATTGTTTGCAGCAAATTGTTTGTAGCAAATTGTTTGCAGCAAATTGTTTGCAAATTGTTTGTAGAATTGTTTGTAGCAAATTTGTTTGTAGCAAATTTGTTTGCAGCAAATTTGTTTGTAGCAAACTGTTTTGTAGCAAATTGTTTGCAGCAAATTTGTTTGCAGCAAATTTGTTTGCAGGAAATTGTTTGTAGCAAATGTTTGTAAAATTGTTTGCAGCAAATTTGTTTGTAGAAATTGTTTGCAAGCAATTGTTTGTAGCAAACTTTTTGTAGCAAATTGTTTGCAGCAAATTGTTTGCAGCAAATTTGTTTGCAGCAAATTGTTTGCAGCAAATTTTTTGATAATTGGTTGTAGCAAATTGTTTGTAGCAAATTGTTTGCAGCAAATTGTTTGTAGCAAATTGTTTGTAGCAAATTGTTTGTAGCAAATTGTTTTGTTAAGCAAACTTTTTGTAGCAAATTGTTTGTAGCAAACTTTTTGTAGAAAATTGTTTGGCAGCAAATTGTTTGCAGCAAATTTGTTTGCAGCAAATTGTTTGTAGCAAATTGTTTGTAGCAAATTGGTTTGTAGCAAATTGTTTGTAGCAAATTTGTTTGCAGCAAATTGTTTGTAGCAAATTTGTTTGTAGCAAATCGGTTTGTAGCAACAAAATTGTTTGCAGCAAATTGTTTGCTACAAAGTTTAAAGCAAATTGTTTGTAGCAAATTGTTTGCAGCAAATTGTTTGCAGCAAAATTGTTTGCAACCAATGTTTGTAGCAAATTGTTTGCAGCAAATTTGTTTGTAGCAAATTGTTTGCAGCAAAACTGTTTGTAGCAAATTGTTTGTAGCAAATTGTTTGCTGAAAAATTGTTTGCAGCAAATTGTTTGTAGGAAATTGTTTGTAGCAAATTGTTTGCAGCAAATTGTTTGCAGCAAATTGTTTGCAGCAATGTTTGCAGCAAATTGTTTGTAGCAAATTGTTTGCAGCAAATGTTTGTTTGAAAACTGTTTGTAGCAAATTGTTTGTAGCAAATTGGTTGCAGCAAATTGTTTGTAGCAAACTTTTTTGTAAGCAAATTGTTTGCAGCAAAATTGTTTGCAGCAAATTGTTTGCAGCAAATTTGTTTGCAGCAAATTGTTTGTAGCAAATTGTTTGCAGCAAATTGTTTGCAGCAAAATTGTTTGCAGCAAATTGTTTGTAGCAATTTGTTTGCAGCAAATTGTTTGTAGCAAATTTGTTTGCAGCAAACTGTTTGTAGCAAACTGTTTGTAGCAAATTGTTTGTAGCAAATTGTTTGCAGCAAATTGTTTGCAGCAAAATTGTTTGCAGCAAATTGTTTGCAGCAAATTTGTTTGCAGCAAATTGTTTGTAGCAAATTGTTTGCAGCAAATTTGTTTGCTGCAAATTGTTTGCAGCAAATTGTTTGCAGCAATTTTGTTTGCAACCAAATTGTTTGTAGCAAATTGTTTGCAGCAAAATTGTTTGCAGCTAAATGTTTGTAGCAATTTGTTTGTAGAAAATTTGTTTGCAGCAAATTGTTTGTAGCAAATTGTTTGTAGCAAACTTTTTTTGTAGCAAATTGTTTGCAGCAAATTTGTTTGCAGCAAATTTGTTTGTAGGAAATTGTTTGTAGCAAAATTGTTTGTAGCAAATTGTTTGCAGCAAATTTGTTTGCTGCAAATTGTTTGCAGCAAATGGTTTGTAGCAAACTGTTTGTAGCAAATTGTTTGCAGCAAATTGTTTGCAGCAAATTTGTTTGCAGCAAATTGTTTGCAGCAAATTTTTTTATAGAAATTGTTTGTAGCAAATTGTTTGTAGCAAAACTGTTTGTAGCAAATTGTTTGCAGCAAATTGTTTGTAGCAAATTGTTTGTAGCAAATTGTTTGCAGCAAATTTGTTTGCAGCAAATTGTTTGCAGCAAATTTGTTTGAAGCAAATTGTTTGTAGCAAATTGTTTGTAGCAAATTGTTTGCAGCAAATTGTTTGTAGCAAATTGTTTGCAGCAAATTTGTTTGCAGCAAATTGTTTGTAGCAAATTGTTTGTAGCAAATTGTTTGTAGCAAATTGTTTGCAGCAAATTGTTTGTAGCAAATTGTTTGTAGCAAATTGTTTGTAGCAAATTGTTTGTAGCAAACTGTTTGTAGCAAATTGTTTGCAGCAAAATTGTTTGCAGCAAAATTGTTTGTAGCACATTGTTTGTAGCAAACTGTTTGTAGCAAATTGTTTGCAGCAAATTTGTTTGCAGCAAATTGTTTGTAGCAAATTGTTTGCAGCAAATTGTTTGGAGCAAATTGTTTGCAGCAAAATATGTTTGCAGCAAATTTGTTTGCAGCAAATTGTTTGTAGCAAATTGTTTGTAGCAAACTGTTTGTAGCAAATTGTTTGCAGCAAATTTGTTTGCAGCAAATTTGTTTGCAGCAAATTTGTTTGCAGAAATTTGTTTGCAGCAAATGGTTTGTAGCAAAATTGTTTGCAGCAAATTGTTTGCAGCAAATTGTTTGCAGCAAATTTGTTTTCAAGCAAATGGTTTGTAGCAATTGCTAGCAGCAAATTGTTTGCAGCAAATTTGTTTGCAGCAACATTTGTTTGCAGCAAATGTTCGCAGTTTTAGTAGCAAATTGTTTGCAGCAAATTGTTTGCAGCAAATTGTTTGCAGCAAATTTGTTTGCAGCAAAATTGTAGCAAATTGTTTGCAGCAAATTGTTTGCAGCAAAATTGTTTGCAGCTAAATGTTTGTAGCAATTTGTTTGCAGCAAATTGTTTGTAGCAAATTTGTTTGTAGCAAATTGTTTGCAGCAAATTTGTTTGCAGCAAATTGTTTGTAGCAAATTGTTTGCAGCAAATTGTTTGCAGCAAATTTGTTTGCAGCACATTGTTTGTAGGAAATTGTTTGTAGCAAATTGTTTGCAGCAAATTTGTTTGCAGCAAATTGTTTGTAGCAAATTGTTTGTAGCAAATTGTTTGTAGCAAATTGTTTGCAGCAAATTGTTTGCAGCAAATTGTTTGCAGCAAATTTGTTTGCAGCACATTTGTTTGTAGGAAATTGTTTGTAGCAAATTGTTTGTAGCCAATTGCTTGCAGCAAATTGTTTGTAGGAAATTGTTTGTAGCAAATTGTTTGCAGCAAATTGTTTGCAGCAAATCTGTAGCAGCAAATTGTTTGGCAGCAAATTTGTTTGCAACAACTTGTTTTGTAGGAAAATTGTTTGTAGCAAATTGTTTGTAGCAAATTGCTTTGCAGCAAACTTGTTTGTAGGAAATTGTTTGTAGCAAATTGTTTGTAGCAAAATTGTTGCAGCAAATTGTTTGTAGCAAATGTTTGCAGCAAATTTGTTTGTAGCAAATTGTTTGTAGCAAATTGTTTGCAGCAAATTTGTTTGCAGGATATTGTTTGTAGCACATTGTTTGTAACAAACTGTTTGTAGCAAATTGTTTGCAGAAAATTTGTTTGTAGCAATTTGTTTGCAGCAAATTGTTTGTAGCAAACTGTGTGTAGCACATTGTTTGCAGCAATTTTGTTTGCAGCAATTTTGTTTGCAGCAAATTTGTTTGCAGCAAATTGTTTGCAGCAAATTTGTTTGCAGCAAATTGTTTGTAGGAAATTGTTTGTAGCAAATTGTTTGTAGCAAATTGTTTGCAGCAAATTGTTTGCAGCAAATTGTTTGCAGCAAATTTGTTTGCAGCAAATTGTTTGTAGCAAATTGTTTGCAGCAAAATTGTTTGCAGCTAAATGTTTGTAGCAAATTGTTTGCAGCAAATTGTTTGTAGCAATTTGTTTGCAGCAAATTGTTTGTAGCAAACTGTGTGTAGCAAATTGTTTGTAGCAAATTGTTTGCAGCAAATTGTTTGCAGCAAATTGTTTGTAGCAAATTGCTTGCAGCAAATTGTTTGCAGCAAATTTGTTTGTAGGAAATTGTTTGTAGCCAATTGTTTGCAGAAACTTGTTTGCAGCAAATTTGTTTGCAGCTAATTAGTTTGCAGCAAATTGTTTGCAGCAAATTTGTTTGCAGCAAATTGTTTGTAGCAAATTGTTTGCAGCAAAATTGCTTGCACCTAGATGTTTGTAGCAAATTGTTTGTAGCAAATTTGTTTGCAGCAAATTGTTTGTAGCACATTGTTTGTAGCAAACTTTTTGTAGCAAATTGTTTGCAGCAAATTTGTTTGCAGCAAATTTGTTTGTAGGAAATTGTTTGTAGCAAACTGTTTGTAGCAAATTGTTTGCAGCAAATTTGTTTGCAGCAAATTTGTTTGACACATTGTTTATAGCAAACTGTTTGTAGCAAATTGTTTGCAGCAAATTGTTTGCAGCAAATTTGTTTGCAGCAAATTGTTTGCAGCAAATTTTTTTATAAAAATTGTTTGTAGCAAATTGTTTGTAGCAAACTGTTTGTAGCAAATTGTTTGCAGCAAATTGTTTGTAGCAAATTGTTTGTAGCAAATTGTTTGCAGCAAATTTGTTTGCAGCAAATTGTTTGCAGCAAATTTGTTTGCAGCAAATTGTTTGTAGCAAATTGTTTGTAGCAAATTGTTTGTAGCAAATTGTTTGCAGCAAATTGTTTGCAGCAAATTTGTTTGCAGCAAATTGTTTGTAGCACATTGTTTGTAGCAAACTGTTTGTAGCAAATTGTTTGCAGCAAATTGTTTGTAGCAAATTGTTTGTAGCAAATTGTTTGTAGCAAATTGTTTGTAGCAAATTGTTTTGTAGCAAATTGTTTGCAGCAAAATTGTTTGCAGCAAATTGTTTGTAGCAAATTGTTTGTAGCAAACTGTTTGTAGCAAATTGTTTGCAGCAATTTTGTTTGCAGCAAATTGTTTGCAGCAAATTTTTTGCAGCAAATTGTTTGCAGCAAATTTGTTTGCAGCAAAATGTTTGCAGCAAATTTGTTTGCAGCAAATTGTTTGTAGCAAATTGTTTGTAGCAAATTGTTTGTAGCAAATTGTTTGCAGCAAATTGTTTGCAGCAAATTGTTTGCAGCAAATTGTTTGCAGAAATTTGTTTGCAGCAAATGGTTTGTAAAATTTTTTGTAGCAAATTGTTTGCAGCAAATTTGTTTGCAGCAAAATGTTTGCAGCAAATTTGTTTGCAGCAAATTGTTTGTAGCAAATTGTTTGTAGCAAATTGTTTGTAGCAAATTGTTTGCAGCAAATTTGTTTGCAGCAAATTGTTTGTAGCAAATTGTTTGTAGCAAACTGTTTGTAGCAAATTGTTTGCAGCAATTTTGTTTGCAGCAAATTGTTTGCAGCAAATTTGTTTGCAGCAAATTGTTTGTAGCAAATTGTTTGTAGCAAATTGTTTGTAGCAAATTGTTTGCAGCAAATTGTTTGCAGCAAATTGTTTGCAGCAAATTGTTTGTAGCAAATTGTTTGTAGCAAATTTGTTTGTAGCAAATTGTTTGTAGCAAACTGTTTGTAGCAAATTGTTTGCAGCAATTTTGTTTGCAGCAAATTGTTTGTAGCACATTGTTTGCAGCAAATTGTTTGCAGCAAATTTGTTTGGCAGCAAATTGTTTGCAGCAAATTTGTTTGCAGCAAATTGTTTGTAGCAAATTGTTTGTAGCAAATTGTTTGTAGCAAATTGTTTGCAGCAAATTTGTTTGCAGCAAATTGTTTGTAGCAAATTGTTTGCAGCAAACTGTTTGTAGCAAATTGTTTGCAGCAAATTTGTTTGCAGCAAATTGTTTGTAGCAAATTGTTTGCAAGCAAATTGTTTGGAGCAAATTTGTTTGTAGCAAAATGTTTGCAGCAAATTTGTTTGCAGCAAATTGTTTGTAGCAAATTGTTTGTAGCAAACTGTTTGTAGCAAATTGTTTGCAGCAAATTTGTTTGCAGCAAATTTGTTTGACACATTGTTTGTAGCAAACTTTTTTGTAGCAAATTGTTTGCAGCAAATTGTTTGCAGCAAATTTGTTTGCAGCAAATTGTTTGTAGCAAATTGTTTATAAAATTGTTTGTAGCAAATTGTTTGTAGCAAACTGTTTGTAGCAAATTGTTTGCAGCAAATTGTTTGTAGCAAATTGTTTGTAGCAAATTGTTTGCAGCAAATTTGTTTGCAGCAAATTGTTTGCAGCAAATTTGTTTGAAGCAAATTGTTTGTAGCAAATTGTTTGTAGCAAATTGTTTGTAGCAAATTGTTTGCAGCAAATTGTTTGCAGCAAATTTGTTTGCAGCAAATTGTTTGTAGCACATTGTTTGTAGCAAACTGTTTGTAGGAAATTGTTTGCAGCAAATTGTTTGTAGCAAATTGTTTGTAGCAAATTGTTTGTAGCAAAATTGTTTGTAGCAAACTGTTTGTAGCAAATTGTTTGCAGCAAATTGTTTGCAGCAAATTTGTTTGTAGCAAATTGTTTGTAGCAAACTGTTTGTAGCAAATTGTTTGCAGCAATTTTGTTTGCAGCAAATTGTTTGTAGCAAATTGTTTGCAGCAAATTGTTTGGAGCAAATTTGTTTGCAGCAATTTGTTTGCAGCAAATTTGTTTGCAGCAAATTGTTTGTAGCAAATTGTTTGTAGCAAACTGTTTGTAGCAAATTGTTTGCAGCAAATTTGTTTGCAGCAAATTTGTTTGCAGCAAATTGTTTGCAGAAATTTTGTTTGCAGCAAATGGTTTGTAGCAAATTGTTTGCAGCAAATTGTTTGCAGCAAATTGTTTGCAGCAATTTTGTTTGCAGCAAATGGTTTGTAGCAAATTGCTAGCAGCAAATTGTTTGCAGCAAATTTGTTTGCAGCACATTTGTTTGTAGGAAATTGTTTGTAGCAAATTGTTTGTAGCCAATTGTTTGCAGCAAATTGTTTGCAGCAAATTGTTTGCAGCAAATTTGTTTGCAGCAAATTGTTTGTAGCAAATTGTTTGCAGCAAATTGTTTGCAGCAAAATTGTTTGCACCTAAATGTTTGTAGCAATTTGTTTGCAGCAAATTGTTTGTAGCAAATTGTTTGTAGCAAATTTGTTTGCAGCAAATTTGTTTGCAGCAAATTGTTTGTAGCAAATTGTTTGCAGGAAATTTGTTTGCAGCAAATTGTTTGTAGGAAATTGTTTGTAGCAAATTGTTTGTAGCAAATTGTTTGCAGCAAATTGTTTGCAGCAAATTGTTTGTAGCAAATTGTTTGTAGCAAATTGTTTGCAGCAAATTGTTTGCAGCAAATTGTTTGCAGCAAATTGTTTGCAGCAAATTGTTTGCAGCAAAATTTGCAGCAAATTGTTTGCAGCAAATTGTTTGCAGCAAATTGTTTGCACAAATTGTTTGAGGAAATTATTTTTGTAGCAAATTGTTTGTAGCAAATTGTTTGCAGCAAATTGTTTGTAGCAAATTGTTTGCAGCAAATTTGTTTGCAGCAAATGTTTAGCAAATTGTTTGCAGCAAATTGTTTGCAGCAAATTGTTTGCAGCTAAATGTTTGTAGCAAATTGTTTGCAGCAAATTGTTTGTAGCAATTTGTTTGCAGCAAATTGTTTGTAGCAAATTGTTTGTAGCAAATTGTTTGTAAAAAATTGTTTGCAGCAAATTTGTTTGAAGCAAATTGTTTTTGCAGCAAATTTGTTTGCAGCAAATTTGTTTGTAGGAAATTGTTTGTAGCAAATTGTTTGTAGCAAATTGTTTGCAGCAAATTGTTTGTAGCAAATTGTTTGCAGCAAATTTGTTTGCAGCAAACTGTTTATGCAAATCGTTTGCAGCAAATTGTTTGTAGCAAATTGTTTGCAGCAAATTTGTTTGTAGCAAATTGTTTGCAGCAAATTGTTTGCAGCAAATTGTTTGCAGCAAATTGTTTGCAGCAAATTTGTTTGCAGCAAATTGTTTGTAGCAAATTGTTTGTAGCAAATTGTTTGTAGCAAATTGTTTGCAGCAAATTTGTTTGCAGCAAATTGTTTGTAGCAAATTGTTTGTAGCAAACTTTTTGTAGCAAATTGTTTGCAGCAAATTTGTTTGCAGCAAATTTGTTTGTAGGAAATTGTTTGTAGCAAATTGTTTGTAGCAAATTGTTTGTAGCAAATTGTTTGCAGCAAATTTGTTTGCAGCAAATTGTTTGTAGCAAATTGTTTGTAGCAAACTTTTGCAAATAAACTGTTTGCAGCAAATTGTTTGCAGCAAATTGTTTGCAGCAAATTGTTTGCAGCAAATTGTTTGTAGCAAATTTGTTTGTAGGAAATTGTTTGTAGCAAATTGTTTGTAGCAAATTGTTTGCAGCAAATTGTTTGTAGCAAATTGTTTGCAGCAAATTGTTTGTAGCAAATTGTTTGTAGCAAATTGTTTGTAGCAAATTTGTTTGTAGGAAATTGTTTGTAGCAAATTGTTTGCAGCAAATTTGTTTGCAGCAAATTGTTTGCAGCTTATTTGTTTGCAGCAAATTGTTTGTAGCAAATTGTTTGTAGAAAATTGTTTGTAGCAAATTGTTTGCAGCAAATTGTTTGCAGCAAATTGTTTGTAGCAAATTGTTTGCAGCAAATTGTTTGTAGCAAATTGTTTGCAGCAAAATTGTTTGCAGCAAAATGTTTGTAGCAAATTTGTTTGCAGCAAATTGTTTGTAGCAAATTGTTTGCAGCAAAATTGTTTGTAGCAAATTGTTTGTAGCAAATTGTTTGTAGCAAATTGTTTGCAGCAAATTGTTTGCAGCAAATTTGTTTGCAGCAAATTGTTTGTAGCAAATTTGTTTGTAGCAAATTGTTTGTAGCAAACTGTTTGTAGCAAATTGTTTGCAGCAAATTGTTTGCAGCAAATTTGTTTGCAGCAAATTGTTTGTAGCAAATTGTTTGTAGCAAATTGTTTGTAGCAAATTGTTTGCAGCAAATTTGTTTGCAGCAAATTGTTTGCAGCAAATTTTGTTTGCAGCAAAATGGTTTGTAGCAAATTGTTTGCAGCAAACTGTTTGCGCTAAATTGTTTGCACAATTTTGTTTGCAGCAAATTGTTTGTAGCTAATTCTAGCAGCAAATTGTTTGTAGCAAATTGTTTGCAGCAAATTTGTTTGTAGGAAATTGTTTGCAGCAAATTGTTTGTAGCAAATTGTTTGCAGCAAATTGTTTGCAGCAAATTGTTTGCAGCAAATTTGTTTTCAGCAAATTGTTTGTAGCATATTGTTTGCAGCAAATTGTTTGCAGCAAAATTGTTTGCACCTAAATGTTTGTAGCAATTTGTTTGCAGCAAATTGTTTGTAGCAAATTGTTTGTAGCAAATTGTTTGCAGCAATTTTGTTTGCAGCAAATTGTTTGTAGCAAATTGCTAGCAGCAAATTGTTTGCAGCAAATTTGTTTGCAGCACATTTGTTTGCAGGAAATTGTTTGTAGCAAATTGCTTGCATCAACTTGTTTGTAGGAAATTGTTTGTAGCAAATTGTTTGTAGCAAATTGTTTGTAGCAAATTGTTTGTAGCAAATTGTTTGTAGCAAATTGTTTGCAGCAAATTGTTTGCAAGCAAATTTTTGCAGCAAAATTTTTTGCACCTAAATGTTTGTAGCAATTTGTTTGCAGCAAATTGTTTGTAGCAAATTGTTTGTAGCAAATTGTTTGCAGCAAATTGTTTGCAGCAAATTGTTTGCAGCAAATTGTTTGCAGCAAATTGTTTGCAGCAAATTGTTTGCAGCAAATTTGTTTGCAGCAAATTGTTTGTAGCCAATTGTTTGCAGCAAATTGTTTGTAGGAAATTGTTTGTAGCAAATTGTTTGTAGCAAATTGTTTGCAGCAAATTGTTTAGTGTTGTTTGCACAAATCATTTGCAGCAAATTGTTTGTAGCAAACTGTTTGTAGCAAATTGCTAGCAGCAAATTGTTTGCAGCAAATTTGTTTGTAGAAAATTTGTTTGCAGCAAATTGTTTGTAGCAAATTGTTTGTAGAAAATTTGTTTGCAGCAAATTGTTTGCAGCAAATTGTTTGCAGCAAATTTGTTTGCAGCAAATTGTTTGCAGCAAATTTGTTTGCAGCAAATTGTTTGCAGCAAATTGTTTGCAGCAAATTTGTTTGCAGCAAAATTTGTTTGTAGGAAATTGTTTGTAGCAAATTGTTTGTAGCCAATTGTTTGCAGCAAATTGTTTGCAGCAAATTGTTTGTAGCAAATTTGTTTGTAGAAATTGTTTGTAGCAAAATTGTTTGGCAACCAAATTGTTTGCAGCAAATTTTTTGCAGCAAAATTGTTTGCACTAAATGTTTGTAGCAATTTGTTTGCAGCAAATTGTTTTGTAGCAAATTGTTTTAGCAAATGTTTTGTAGCAAATTGTTTGTAGCAAATTGTTTGCAGCAAATTGTTTGTAGCAAATTGTTTGAAGCAAATTTTGTAGCAATTTTGTTTGCAGCAAATTGTTTGCAGCAAAATTGTTTGAAGCAAACTGTTTGAAATTGTTTGCAGCAAATTGTTTGTAGCAAATTGTTTGCAGCAAATTTGTTTGTAGCAAATTGTTCTGTTTGCAGCAAATTGTTTGCAGCAAATTTGTTTGCAGCAAATTGTTTGTAGCACAAATTTGTTTGTAGCAAATTGTTTGCAGCAAATTTGTTTGCAGCAAATTTGTTTGCAGCAAATTGTTTGTAGCAAATTTGTTTGCAGCAAATTGTTTGTAGCAAATTGTTTGTAGCAATTTGTTTGTAGCAAATTGTTTGCAGCAAATTGTTTGCAGCAAATTGTTTGTAGCAAATTGTTTGTAAGCAAATTGTTTGCAAGCAAATTGTTTGCAGCAAATTTTATAAATGTTTGCTAATTGTTTATAAGCAAACTTTTTGTAGCAAATTGTTTGCAGCAAATTGTTTGCAGCAAATTTGTTTGCAAGCAAATTGTTTGTAGCAAATTGTTTGTAGCAAATTGTTTGTAGCAAATTTGTTTGCAGCAAATTTGTTTGCAAGAATTGTTTGTAGCAAATTGTTTGTAGCAAATTGTTTGTAGCAAATTGTTTGTAGCAAATTGTTTGCAGCAAATTGTTTGCAGCAAAATTGTTTGTAGCAAATTGTTTGCAGCAAACTTGTTTGTAGCAAAATTGTTTGCAGCAAATTGTTTGTAGCAAATTGTTTGCAGCAAATTGTTTGTAGCAAATTGTTTGCAGCAAATTTGTTTGTAGCAAATTGTTTGTAGCAAATTGTTTGTAGCAAATTGTTTGTAGCAAATTTGTTTGGTAGCAAATTGTTTGTAGCAAATTTGTTTGCAGCAAATTTGTTTGTAGCAAATTGTTTGTAGCAAACTGTTTGTAGCAAATTGTTTGCAGCAAATTGTTTGTAGCAAATTGTTTGCAGCAAATTGTTTGCAGCAAATTTGTTTGCAGCAAATTTGTTTGTAGCAAATTGTTTGCAGCAAATTGTTTGCAGCAAATTGTTTTGTAGCAAATTGTTTGTAGCAAATTGTTTGCAGCAAATTGTTTGTAGCAAATTGTTTGCAGCAAATTGTTTGCAGCAAATTTGTTTGCAGCAAATTGTTTGTAGCAAATTGTTTGTAGGCAAATTGTTTGCAGCAATTTGTTTGCAGCAAATTGTTTGTAGCAAATTGTTTGTAGCAAAATTGTTTGCAGCAAATTTGTTTGTAGGAAATTGTTTGTAGCAAATTGTTTTGTAGCAAATTGTTTGCAGCAAATTGTTTGCAGCAAATTGTTTGCAGCAAATTTGTTTGTAGCAAAATTGTTTGTAGCAAATTGTTTGCAGCAAATTTGTTTGCAGCAAAATTGTTTGGCAGCAAATTGTTTGTAGCAAATTGTTTGCAGCAAATTGTTTGCAGCAAATTGTTTGTAGCAAATTTGTTTGCAGCAAATTTGTTTGTAGCAAATTGTTTGTAGCAAATTGTTTGTAGCAAATTGTTTGCAGCAAATTTGTTTGTAGGAAATTGTTTGAAGCAAATTGTTTGCAGCAAATTGTTTGCAGCAAATTGTTTGCAGCAAATTTGTTTGCAGCAAATTTGTTTGCAGCAAATTGTTTGTAGCAAATTTGTTTGCAGCAAATTTGTTTGCAGCAAATTTGTTTGCAGCAAATTGTTTGTAGCAAATTGTTTGTAACAAATTGTTTGCAGCAAATTGTTTGCAGCAAATTTGTTTGCAGCAAATTTGTTTGTAGGAAATTGTTTGCAGCAAATTGTTTGTAGCAAATTGTTCGGCAGCAAATTGTTTGTAGCAAATTTGTTTGCAGCAAATTGTTTGCAGCAAATTTGTTTGCAGCAAATTGTTTGTAGCAAATTGTTTGCAGCAAAATGTTTGTAGCAAATTGTTTGCAGCAAATTGTTTGTAGCAATTTTGTTTGTAGCAAACTGTTTGCAGCAAATGGTTTGCAGCAAATGGTTTGTTGCAAACTGTTTGTAGCAAATTGTTTGCAGCAAATTGTTTGCAGCAAATTTGTTTGTAGGAAATTGTTTGTAGCAAATTGTTTGCAGCAAATTGTTTGCAGCAAATTTGTTTGTAGCAAATTGTTTGTAGCAAATTGTTTGTAGCAAATTGTTTGTAGCAAATTGTTTGTAGCAAATTGTTTGTAGCAAATTGTTTGTAGCAATTTTGTTTGTAGCAAAGTGTTTGCAGCAAATTGTTTGTAGCAAATTGTTTGCAGCAAATTTTTTGTAGGAAATTGTTTGTAGCAAATTGTTTGTAGCAAATTGTTTGTAGCAAATTGTTTGCAGCAAATTGTTTGCAGCAAATTTGTTTGCAACAAATTGTTTGTAGCAAATTTGTTTGCAGCAAATTTTGAGCAAATTGTTTGCAGCAATATTTGCAGCTAATTGTTTGCAGCAAATTGAATGCAGCAAATTTGTTTAAGCAAATTGTTTTGTAGCAAATTGTTTGCAGCAAATTGTTTGCAGCAAAATTGTTTGCACCTAGTAATGTTTGTAGCAATTTGTTTGTAGCAAATTTGTTTGCAGCAAATTGTTTGTAGCAAATTGTTTGTAGCAAACTGTTTGGCAGCAAATTGTTTGCAGCAAATTTGTTTGCAGCAAATTTGTTTGCAGCAAATTGTTTGTAGCAAATTGTTTGTAGCAAATTGTTTGTAGCAAATTGTTTGCAGCAAATTGTTTGCAAAATTGTTTGCAGCAAATTTGTTTTTCAGCAAATTGTTTGCAGCACATTGTTTGCAGCAAATTGTTTGCAGCAAAATTGTTTGCAGCTAAATTGTTTGTAGCAAATTTGTTTGCAGCAAATTGTTTGTAGCAAATTGTTTGCAGCAAATTGTTTGTAGCAAATTGTTTGTAGCAAATTGTTTCAGACAAATTTGTTTTAGCAAATTGTTTGTAGCAAATTGTTTGTAGCAAATTGTTTGTAGCCAATTTTGCAGCAAATTGTTTGTAGCAAATTGTTTGTAGCAAATTGTTTGTAGCAATTTTGTTTGCAGCAAATGGTTTGTAGCAAATTGCTAGCAGCAAATTGTTTGCAAGCAAATTGTTTGCAGCAAATTTGTTTGCAGCAAATTGTTTGTAGAAATTGTTTGCAGCAAATTGTTTGTAGGAAATTGTTTGTAGCAAATTGTTTGTAGCAAATTGTTTGCAGCAAAATTGTTTGCAGCAAATTGTTTGCAGCAAATTTGTTTGCAGCAAATTGTTTGTAGCAAATTTGTTTGCAGCAAATTTGTTTGCAGCAAATTGTTTGGCAGCAAATTGTTTGCAGCAAATTTGTTTGCGCAAATTGTTTGTAGCAATTTGTTTGCAGCAAATTGTTTGCAGCAAATTTGTTTGCTGCAAATTGTTTGTAGCACATTGTTTATAGCAAACTTTTTGTAGCAAATTGTTTGCAGCAAATTGTTTGCAGAAAATTTGTTTGCAGCAAATTGTTTGTGGCACATTGTTTGTAGCAAATTGTTTGCAGAAAATTTGTTTGCAGCAAATTGTTTGTGGCACATTGTTTGTAGCAAATTGTTTGCATCAAATTTGTTTGCAGCAAATTGTTTGCAGCAATTTTGTTTGCAGCAAATGGTTTGTAGACATTGTTTGTAGCAAACTGTTTGTAGCAAATTGTTTGCAGCAAATTTGTTTGTAGGAAATTGTTTGTAGCAAATTGTTTGTAGCAAACTGTTTGTAGCAGCAAATTGTCAGAAAATTGTTTGTAGGAAATTGTTTGTAGCAAATTGTTTGTAGCAAACTGTTTGTAGCAAAATTGTTTGCAGCAAATTGTTTTGCAGCAAATTGTTTGTAGCAAATTGTTTGTAGCAAACTGTTTTTTGCAGCAAATTGTTTGCAGCAAATTTGTTTGCAGCAAATTTGTTTGCAGCAAATTGTTTGCAGCAAATTGTTTGTAGCAAAATATTGTTTGTAGCAAATTGTTTGTAGCAAATTGTTTGCAGCAAATTTGTTTGCAGCAAATTGTTTGTAGCAAATTGTTTGTAGCAAACTGTTTGTAGCAAATTGTTTGCAGAAAATTTTTGCAGCAAAATTGTATGCAGCAAATTTTTTGCAGTACATTGTTTGTAACAAACTGTTTGTAGCAAATTGTTTGCAGCAATTTTGTTTGCAGCAAATGGTTTGTAGCAAATTTGTTTGCAGCAAATTGTTTGCATCAAATTTGTTTGTAGCAAATTGTTTGCAGAAAATTGTTTGTAGCAAATTGTTTGCAGCAAATTTGTTTGCAGCAAATTTGTTTGCAGCAAATTGTTTGCAGCAAATTTGTTTGCAGCAAATTATTTGTAGCAAATTTGTTTGCAGCACATTTGTTTGTAGCAAATTTTTTGTAGCAAATTGTTTGCAGCAAATTGTTTGCAGCAAATTGTTTGCAGCAAATTGTTTGCAGCAAATTGTTTGTTTGCAAAATTGTTTGTAGCAAATTGTTTGCAGCAAATTGTTTGCAGCAAATTGTTTGCAGCAAATTTGTTTGCAGCAAATTATTTGTAGCAAATTTGTTTGCAGCACATTTGTTTGTAGGAAATTTTTTGTAGCAAATTGTTTGTAGCAAATTGTTTGTAGCCAATTGCTTGCAGCAACTTGTTTGTAGGAAATTGTTTGTAGCAAATTGTTTGTAGCAATTTTGTTTGCAGCAAATTGTTTGCAGCAAATTTGTTTGCAGCAAATTTGTTTGTAGGAAATTGTTTGTAGCAAATTGTTTGCAGCAAATTTGTTTGCAGCAAATTTGTTTGTAGCAAATTGTTTGTAGCAAATTGTTTGTAGCCAATTGTTTGCAGCAACTTGTTTGTAGCAAATTTGTTTGCAGCAAATTGTTTGTAGCAAATTGTTTGCAGCAAATTTGTTTGCAGCAAATTGTTTGTAGCACATTGTTTGCAGCAAATTGTTTGCAGCAAAATTGTTTGCAGCTAAATGTTTGTAGCAATTTGTTTGCAGCAAATTGTTTGTAGCAATTTGTTTGCAGCAAATTGTTTGTAGCAAATTGTTTGTAGCAAATTGTTTGCAGCAAATTTGTTTGCAGCAAATTTGTTTGTAGGAAATTGTTTGTAGCAAATTGTTTGTAGCAAATTGTTTGCAGCAAATTTGTTTGTAGGAAATTGTTTGCAGCAAATTGTTTGTAGCAATTTTGTTTGCAGCAAATGGTTTGTAGCAAATTGTTTGTAGCAAATTGTTTGCAGCAAATTGTTTGCAGCAAATTGTTTGCAGCAAATTTGTTTGCAGCAAATTGTTTGTAGCAAATTGTTTGTAGCCAATTGCTTGCAGCAAATTGTTTGTAGGAAATTTTTTGCAAATTGTTTGTAGCAAATTGTTTGCAGCAAATTGTTTGTAGCAAATTGTTTGTAGCAAACTTGTTTGTAGCAAATTGTTTGTAGCCAAATTGTTTGCAGCAAATTGTTTGCAGCAAATTGTTTGCAGCAAATTTGTTTGCAGCAAATTGTTTGAAGCAAATTGTTTGTAGCAAATTGTTTGCAGCAAATTGTTTGCAGCAAATTGTTTGTAGCAAATTGTTTGCAGCAAATTGTTTGCAGCAAATTTGTTTGCTGCAAATTGTTTGTAGCAAATTGTTTATGGCAAACTTTTTGTAGCAAATTGTTTACAGCAAATTGTTTGCAGCAAATTTGTTTGCAGCAAATTTGTTTTGTAGCAAATTGTTTGTAAAATTGTTTGCAGCAAATTGTTTGTAGCAAATTTGTTTGCTGCAAATTGTTTGTAGCACATTGTTTATGGCAAACTTTTTTGTAGCAAATTGTTTGTAGCAAATTGTTTGCAGCAAATTTGTTTGCAGCAAATTGTTTGTAGCACATTGTTTGTAGCAAACTGTTTGTAGCAAATTGTTTGCAGCAAATTTGTTTGTAGGAAATTGTTTGTAGCAAATTGTTTGTAGCAAACTGTTTGTAGCAAATTGTTTGCAGCAAATTCGTTTGTAGGAAATTGTTTGTAGCAAATTGTTTGTAGCAAACTGTTTGTAGCAAATTGTTTGCAGCAAATTGTTTGTAGCAAATTGTTTGTAGCAAATTGTTTGCAGCAAATTGTTTGTAGCAAATTGTTTGCAGCAAATTTGTTTGCAGCAAATTGTTTCTAGCAAATTGTTTGTAGAAAATTGTTTGCAGCAAATTGTTTGCAGCAAATTGTTTGCAGCAAATTGTTTGTAGCAAATTGTTTGTAGCAAACTGTTTGTAGCAAATTGTTTGCAGCAAATTGTTTGCAGCAAATTGTTTGCAGCAAATTTGTTTCCAGCTAATTGTTTGCAGCTAATTTGTTTGCAGCAAATTTTTGTAGCAAATTGTTTGCAGCAAATTTGTTTGTAGGAAATTGTTTGTAGCACATTGTTTGTAGCAAACTGTTTCTAGCAAATTGTTCGCAGAAAATTCTTTGCAGCAAAATTGTTAGCAGCAAATTTTTTGTAGTACATTGTTTGTAGCAAACTGTTTGTAGCAAATTGTGTGCAGCAATTTTGTTTGCAGCAAATGGTTTGTAGCAAATTTGTTTGCAGCAAATTGTTTGCAGCAAATTTGTTTGTAGCAAATTTGTTTGTAGGAAATTGTTTGTAGCAAAATGATTGTAGCAAATTGTTTGCAGCAAATTGTTTGCAGCAAATTGTTTGCAGCAAATTTGTTTGCAGCAAATTGTTTGTAGCAAATTTGTTTGCAGCAAATTGTTTGCAGCAAATTTGTTTGCAGCAAATTGTTTGCAGCAAATTGTTTGCAAATTGTTTGCAGCAAATTTGTTTGCAGCAAATTGTTTGCAGCAAATTTGTTTGCAGCAAATTGTTTGTAGGAAATTTTTTGTAGCAAATTGTTTGTAGCAAATTGTTTGTAGCCAATTGCTTGCAGCAACTTGTTTGTAGGAATTTGTTTGCAGCAAATTATTTGTAGCAAATTTGTTTGCAGCAAATTGTTTGCAGCAAATTTGTTTGCAGCACATTTGTTTGTAGGAAATTGTTTGTAGCAAATTGTTTGCAGCAAATTTGTTTGTAGCAAATTGTTTGTAGCAAATTGTTTGCAGCAAATTGTTTGTAGCAAATTGTTTGCAGCAAATTGTTTGTAGGAAATTGTTTGCAGCAAATTGTTTGTAGGAAATTGTTTGCAGCAAATTATTTGTAGCAAATTTGTTTGCAGCAAATTTGTTTTCAGCAAATTGTTTGTAGCACATTGTTTGCAGCAAATTGTTTGCAGCAAAATTGTTTGCACCAAATTGTTTGTAGCAAATTGTTTGCAGCAAATTTGTTTGCAGCAAATTTGTTTGTAGCAAATTGTTTGTAGCAAATTGTTTGCAGCAAATTTGTTTGTAGGAAATTTTTTGTAGCAAATTGTTTGTAGCAAATTGTTTGTAGCAAATTGTTTGCAGCAAATTGTTTGTAGGAAATTGTTTGTAGCAAATTGTTTGTAGCAAATTGTTTGCAGCAAATTTGTTTGCAGCAAATTGTTTGTAGGAAATTGTTTGCAGCAAATTGTTTGTAGCAAATTGTTTGCAGCAAATTTGTTTGTAGGAAATTGTTTGTAGCAAATTGTTTGCAGCAAATTGTTTGTAGCAAATTGTTTGCAGCAAATTTGTTTGTAGGAAATTGTTTGTAGCACATTGTTTGTAGCAAACTGTTTGTAAAATGTTTGCAGCAAATTGTTTGTAGCAAATTGTTTGTAGCAAATTGTTTGCAGCAAATTTGTTTGCAGCAAATTGTTTGCAGCAAATTTGTTTGCAGCAAATTGTTTGTAGCAAATTGTTTGTAGCAAATTGTTTGCAGCAAATTGTTTGCAGCAAATTTGTTTGCAGCAAATTGTTTGTAGCAAACTTGTTTGTAGCAAACTGTTTGTAGCAAATTGTTTGCAGCAAATTTGTTTGCAGCAAATTGTTTGCAGCAAATTTGTTTGCAGCAAATTGTTTGCAGCAAATTTGTTTGCAGCAAATTTTTGTAGCAAATTGTTTGCAGCAAATTTGTTTGTAGGAAATTGTTTGTAGCAAATTGTTTGTAGCAAACTTGTTTGCAGCAAATTGTTTGCAGAAAATTTGTTTGCAGCAAAATTGTTTGCAGCAAATTGTTTGTAGCAAATTGTTTGTAGCAAATTGTTTGTAGCAAATTGTTTGCAGCAAATTTTTTGTTTGCAGCAAATTGTTTGTAGCAAATTTGTTTGCAGCAAATTGTTTGCAGCAAATTTGTTTGTAGCAAATTGTTTGTAGCAAATTGTTTGTAGCAAATTGTTTGTAGCAAATTGTTTGCAGCAAATTGTTTGCAGCAAATTGTTTGCAGCAAATTTGTTTGCAGCAAATTGTTTGTAGCAAATTGTTTGCAGCAAATTTGTTTGCAGCAAATTTGTTTGCAGCAAATTTGTTTGCAGCAAATTTGTTTGCAGCAAATTGTTTGCAGCAAATTTGTTTGCAGCAAATTGTTTGCAGCAAATTTGTTTGTAGCAAATTGTTTGTAGCAAATTTGTTTGTAGCAAATTGTTTGTAGCAAATTGTTTGCAGCAAATTGTTTGTAGCAAATTTGTTTGCAGCAAATTGTTTGTAGCAAATTTGTTTGCAGCAAATTGTTTGCAGCAAATTGTTTGCAGCAAATTTGTTTGCAGCAAATTGTTTGCAGCAAATTGTTTGCAGCAAATTTGTTTGCAGGAAATTTGTTTGTAGCAAATTGTTTGTAGCAAATTGTTTGTAGCAAATTTGTTTGCAGCAAATTGTTTGTAGCAAATTGTTTGCAGCAAATTTTTTGTAGCAAATTTGTTTGCAGCAAATTGTTTGCAGCAAATTTGTTTGCAGCAAATTTGTTTGCAGCAAATTGTTTGTAGCAAATTGTTTGCAGCAAATTGTTTGCAGCAAATTGTTTGCAGCAAATTGTTTGTAGCAAATTGTTTGCAGCAAATTGTTTGCAGCAAATTTGTTTGTAGGAAATTGTTTGTAGCAAATTGTTTGCAGCAATTTGTTTTGTAGCAAATTTGTTTGTAGCAAATTGTTTGTAGCAAATTGTTTGTAGCAAATTGCTTTGCAGCAAATTGTTTGTAGCAAATTGTTTGTAGCAAATTGTTTGTAGCAAATTTTGTTTGCAGCAAATTTGTTTGCAGCAAATTGTTTGTAGGAAATTGTTTAAAGCAAATTGTTTGTAGCAAATTGTTTGCAGCAAATTGTTTGCAGCAAATTGTTTGCAGCAAATTGTTTGTAGCAAATTGTTTGTAGCAAATTGTTTGCAGCAAATTTGTTTGCAGCAAATTGTTTGCAGCAAATTTGTTTGCAGCAAATTGTTTGTAGCAAATTGTTTGTAGCAAATTGTTTGCAGCAAATTGTTTGCAGCAAATTGTTTGTAGCAAATTGTTTGTAGCAAATTGTTTGTAGCAAATTGTTTGCAGCAAATTTGTTTGCAGCAAATTGTTTGCAGCAAATTTGTTTGTAGCAAATTGTTTGCAGCAAATTTGTTTGCAGCAAATTGTTTGTAGCAAATTGTTTGCAGCAAATTTGTTTGTAGGAAATTGTTTGTAGCAAATTGTTTGTAGCAAACTGTTTCTAGCAAATTGTTTGCAGCAAATTGTTTGCAGCAAAATTGTTTGCAGCAAATTGTTTGTAGCAAATTGTTTGTAGCAAACTGTTTGTAGCAAATTGTTTGCAGCAATTTTGTTTGCAGCAAATGGTTTGTAGCAAATTTGTTTGCAGCAAATTGTTTGCAGCAAATTTGTTTGTAGCAAATTGTTTGTAGCAAATTGTTTGTAGCAAATTGTTTGTAGCAAATTGTTTGCAGCAAATTGTTTGCAGCAAATTGTTTGCAGCAAATTTGTTTGCAGCAAATTGTTTGTAGCAAATTTGTTTGCAGCAAATTTGTTTGCAGCAAATTTGTTTGCAGCAAATTGTTTGCAGCAAATTGTTTGCAGCAAATTGTTTGCAGCAAATTTTTGCAGCAAATTTGTTTGCAGCAAATTGTTTGCAGCAAATTGTTTGTAGCAAATTGTTTGCAGCAAATTGTTTGCAGCAAATTGTTTGCAGCAAATTGTTTGCAGCAAATTGTTTGTAGCAAATTTGTTTGCAGCACATTGTTTGTAGCAAATTTTTTGCAGCAAATTGTTTGTAGCAAATTGTTTGTAGCAAATTGTTTGCAGCAAATTGTTTGTAGCAATTTGTTTGCAGCAAATTGTTTGTAGCAAATTTGTTTGCAGCAAATTGTTTGCAGCAAATTTGTTTGCAAATTGTTTGCAGCAAATTGTTTGTAGGAAATTGTTTGCAGCAAATTTGTTTGCAGCACATTTGTTTGTAGGAAATTGTTTGTAGCAAATTGTTTGTAGCAAATTGTTTGTAGCCAATTGCTTGCAGCAACTTGTTTGTAGGAATTTGTTTGCAGCAAATTATTTGTAGCAAATTTGTTTGCAGCAAATTGTTTGCAGCAAATTTGTTTGCAGCACATTGTTTGCAGCAAATTGTTTGCAGCAAATTGTTTGCACCTAAATGTTTGTAGCAATTTGTTTGCAGCAAATTGTTCGTAGCAATTTGTTTGCAGCAAACTGTTTGTAGCAAACTGTTTCTAGCAAATTGTTTGCAGCAAATTTGTTTGCAGCACATTTGTTTGTAGGAAATTGTTTGTAGCAAATTGTTTGTAGCCAATTGCTTGCAGCAACTTGTTTGTAGGAAATTGTTTGTAGCAAATTGTTTGTAGCAAATTTGTTTGCAGCAAATTGTTTGTAGCAAATTGTTTGCAGCAAATTGTTTGCAGCAAATTGTTTGCAGCAAATTGTTTGCAGCAAATTGTTTGCAGCAAATTTGTTTGCAGCAAATTGTTTGTAGCAAATTGTTTGTAGCCAATTGCTTGCAGCAAATTGTTTGTAGCAAATTGTTTGAAGCAAATTGTTTGTAGCAAATTGTTTGCAGCAAATTGTTTGTAGCAAATTGTTTGTAGCAAATTGTTTGCAGCAAATTGTTTGCAGCAAATTTGTTTGCAGCAAATTGTTTGCAGCAAATTGTTTGCAGCAAATTTGTTTGCAGCAAATTGTTTGCAGCAAATTGTTTGCAGCAAATTGTTTGCAGCAAAATTGTTTGCAGCAAATTGTTTGTAGCAAATTGTTTGCAGCAAATTGTTTGCAGCAAATTTGTTTGCAGCAAATTGTTTGTAGCACATTGTTTGTAGCAAACTTTTTGTAGCAAATTGTTTGCAGCAAATTTGTTTGCAGCAAATTTGTTTGCAGCAAATTTGTTTGTAGGAAATTGTTTGTAGCAAATTGTTTGTAGCAAATTGTTTGCAGCAAATTGTTTGCAGCAAATTGTTTGTAGCAAATTGTTTGTAGCAAATTGTTTGTAGCAAATTTGTTTGCAGCAAATTGTTTGCAGCAAATTTGTTTGCAGCAAATTGTTTGTAGCAAATTGTTTGTAGCAAATTGTTTGCAGCAAATTGTTTGCAGCAAATTTGTTTGTAGGAAATTGTTTGTAGCAAATTGTTTGTAGCAAACTGTTTGTAGCAAATTGTTTGCAGAAAATTCGTTTGTAGGAAATTGTTTGTAGCACATTGTTTGTAGCAAACTGTTTGTAGCAAATTGTTTGCAGCAAATTGTTTGTAGCAAATTGTTTGTAGCAAATTGTTTGCAGCAAATTTGTTTGCAGTAAATTGTTTGCAGCTTATTTGTTTGCAGCAAATTGTTTGTAGCAAATTGTTCGTAGAAAATTGTTTGCAGCAAATTGTTTGCAGCAAATTTGTTTGCAGCAAATTGTTTGTAGCACATTGTTTGTAGCAAACTGTTTGTAGCAAATTGTTTGCAGCAAATTGTTTGTAGCAAATTGTTTGTAGCAAATTGTTTGCAGCAAATTTGTTTGCAGCAAATTGTTTGCAGCAAATTGTTTGTAGCAAATTGTTTGCAGCAAATTGTTTGCAGCAAATTTGTTTGTAGGAAATTGTTTGTAGCAAATTGTTTGTAGCAAACTGTTTCTAGCAAATTGTTTGCAACAAAATTGTTTGCAGCAAAATTGTATGCAGCAAATTTTTTGTAGCAAATTGTTTGTAGCAAACTGTTTGTAGCAAATTGTTTGTAGCAAATTGTTTGCAAGCAAAATCGTTTGTAACCAAATTTTTGCAGCAAATTGTCTGCAGCAAATTGTTTGTAACAACTTGTTTGCAGCAAATTGTTTGTAGCAAATTGTTTGCAGCAAATTGGTTGCGTTAAATTATTTGCAGCAAATTGTTTGTAGCAAATTTGTTTGTAGCAAATTGTTTGCAGCAAATTTGTTTGCAGCAAATTGTTTGTAGCAAATTGTCTGAAGCAAATTGTTTGCAGGAAATTGTCGTGCACCAAATTTGTTTGTAGCAAATTGGTTTGTAGCAACTTGTTTGTAGCAAATTCTTCGTAAGCAAATTGTTTGGAGCAAATTGTTTGTAGCAAATTTGTTCGCAGAATTTATTTGTAGGAAATTGTTTGTAGCAAATGTCAGAAGAAAAACTGCTCTAGCAAACTTTCTTGTAGCAAATTGTTTGCAGCAAATGTGTTTGTAGCAAATTGTTTGTAGCAAACTTTTTGTAGTCAATTGTTTGTAGCAAATTGTTTGCAGCAAATTTGTTTGCAACAAAGTTAGCAATACTGCTTAAAACCCTTGTATGGGGAAATTTGATTGTAGCAAAACAACTATTTGCAGCAAACTTGTCAGGTGGAAACTGTTTAAAGTAAATTGTTTAGTAAAATCATATAGTAAATTGCTTTGTGAAAGGAAATTGGTTTGCAGCAAATTGTTTGTAGCACATTGTTTGTAGCAAACTGTTTGTAGCAAATTGTTTGCAGAAAATTTGTTTGTAGAAAATTGTTTGTAGCACATTGTTTGTAGCAAACTGTTTGTAGCAAATTGTTTGCAGCAAATTGTTTGTAGCAAATTGTTTGTAGCAAATTGTTTGCAGCAAATTTGTTTGCAGCAAAT
>JAECWX010000172.1:0-43472 GCA_018151165.1 Drosophila arawakana | reverse complement strand
CAAATTGTTCGTAGAAAATTGTTTGCAGCAAATTGTTTGCAGCAAATTTATTTACAACAAATTGTCTGTAGCACCTTGTTTGTAGCAAACTGTTTGTAGCAAATTGTTTGCAGCAAATTGTTTTGAAGCCTAATTGTTTGCAACAAATTGTTTGCAGCAAATTATTGTGCAACAAATTGTTTGCAGCAAATTTGTTTGCTTGTAAGGAAAATTGTGTGTAGCAAATTGTTTGCAGCAATTTGTGTTTGTAGCAAATGGTTTGCCAGCAAATTGCTGGTAGCTATGTGTTTGCAGCTCAAGTTTGTTTGTAGCAAATTGTTTGCAGCAAATTGTTTGCAGCAAATTGTTTGCAGCAAATTGTTAGCAGCAAATTGTTTGCAGCAAATTGTTTGCAGCAAATTTGTTTGCAGCAAATTTGTTTGCAGGAAATTGTTTGTAACAATTTGTTTGCAGCAAATTGTTTGCAGGTCTGTAACAAATGTGTTTGCAGCAAATTGTTTGCAGCAAATTGTTTGCAGCAAATTGTTTGCAGCAAATTTGTACGCACCAAATTGTTTGCAGCAAATTGTTTGTAGCAATTTGTTTGCACCGAATTTGTTTGCAGCTAATTGTTTGCAGCAATTTGATTTGCAAGTTGTTTGCAGCAAATTGTTTGTAGCAAATTGTTTGCAGCAAATTGTTTGCAGCAAATTGTTTGCAGCAAATTTGTTTGCAGCAAATTGTTTGTAGCAAACTTTTTGTAGCAAATTGTTTGCAGCAAATTGTTTTGCAGCAAATTTGTTTGCAGCAAATTGTATGTAGCACATTGTTTGTAGCAACTTGTTTTGTAGCAAATTGTTTGTAGCAAATTGTTTTGTAGCAAATTGTTTGCAGCAAATTGTTTGTAGCAAATTTGTTAGCAGCAAATGTGTTTGCAGCAGAATTGTTTGCAGCAAATTGTTTGCAGCAATTTTGTTTGCAACAAATTGTTTGCAGCAAATTGTTTGCAGCAAATTGTTTGCAACAAATTGTTTACAACAAAATTGTTTGCAGCAAAATGTTTGCAGCAAGTTGTTTGTAGCAATTTGTTTGTTGAAAATTGTTGTCTTTGTCAAATTGTTTGTAGCAAATTGTTTGCAGCAAATTGTTTGCAGCAAATTGTTTGCAGCAAATTGTTTGCAACAAATTTGTTTGCCAGCGCAAAATTATTTGTAGCAAATTTGTTTTACAGCTAAATTTTTTGAAGCAAATTGTTTGCATCAAATTTGTTTGTAGCAAATTGTTTGCAGCGAATTTGTTTGCAGCAAATTATT
This sequence comes from Drosophila arawakana, assembly GCA_018151165.1. Taxonomy (NCBI): domain Eukaryota; kingdom Metazoa; phylum Arthropoda; class Insecta; order Diptera; family Drosophilidae; genus Drosophila; species Drosophila arawakana. The sequence continues at coordinate 42,180 of JAECWX010000172.1, read as the reverse complement.
TGTAGCAAATTGTTTGTAGCACATTGTTTGTAGCAAACTGTTTGTAGCAAATTGTTTGTAGCAAATTGTTTGTAGCAAATTGTTTGTAGCACATTGTTTGTAGCAAACTGTTTGCCAACGAATTGTTTGCAGAAAATTCGTTTGTAGGAAATTGTTTGTAGCACATTGTTTGTAGCAAACTGTTTGTAGCAAATTGTTTGCAGCAAATTTGTTTGTAGGAAATTGTTTGTAGCACATTGTTTGTAGCAAACTGTTTCTAGCACATTGTTCGCAGAAAATTCTTTGCAGCACAATTGTTAGCAGCAAATTTTTTGTAGCACATTGTTTGTAGCAAACTGTTTGTAGCAAATTGTGTGCAGCAATTTTGTTTGCAGCAAATGGTTTGTAGCAATTTGCTTGCAGCAAATTGTTTGGAGCAAATTTGTTTGCAGCAAATTGTTTGCAGCAAATTCGTTTGCAGCAAATTGTTTGTAGCACACTGTTTGCAGCAAATTTGTTTGTAGGAAATTGTTTGTAGCAAATTGTTTGTAGCAAATTGTTTGCAGCAAATTTGTTTGCTGCAAATTGTTTGTAGCACATTGTTTATAGCAAACTTTTTGTAGCAAATTGTTTACAGCAAATTGTTTGCAGCAAATTCGTTTGCAGCAAATTTGTTTTCAGCACATTGTTTGTAGCACATTGTTTGTAGCAAAGTGTTTGTAGCAAATTGTTTGTAGCAAATTGTTTGCAGCAAATTGTTTGCAGCAAATTGTTGGCAGCAATTTTGTTTGCAGCAAATGGGTTTGTATCAAATTGCTTGCAGCAAATTTTTCCAGCAAATTTTTTGCTAATTGTTTGCAGCTAATTTGTTTGCAGCAAATTGTTTGTAGCAAATTGTTTGCAGCAAATTTGTTTGTAGAAAATTTTTTGCAGCAAATTTGTTTGCAGCAAATATGTTTGCTGCAAATTGTTTGAAGCACATTGTTGGTAGCAAATTGTTTGTAGCAAATTGTTTACAGCAAATGGTTTGTAGCAATTTGCTTGCAGCAAATTGTTTGGAGCAAATTTGTTTGCAGCAAATTGTTTGCAGAAAATTGTTTGTAGCAAATTGTTTGTAGCAAATTGTTTACAGCAAATGGTTTGTAGCAATTTGCTTGCAGCAAATTGTTTGGAGCAAATTTGTTTGCAGCAAATTGTTTGCAGAAAATTGTTTTCAGCAAATTGTTTGTAGCACATTGTTTGCAGCAAAATTGTTTGCAGCAAATTTGTTTTATTTGTATCAGCAAATTGCTTGCAGCAAATTGTTTGCAACAAATTTGTTTGCAGCAATTTGTTTGGAGCAAATTTGTTTGCAGCAAATTGTTTGCAGCAATTTGTTTGCAGCAAATGGTTTGCAACAAATTTGTTTGCAGCAAATTGTTTGCAGCAAATTGTTTGCACCAAATTGTTTGCAGCAAATTGTTTGTAGCAAATTGTTTGTAGCAAATGGTTTGCAGCAAATTGTTTGCAGCAATTGTTTGCAAATTGTTTGCAGCAAATTGTTTAGAGCAAATTGTTTGCAGCAAATTGTTTGCAGAAAATTGTTTTCAGCAAATTGTTTGTAGCACATTGTTTGCAGCAAATTGTTTGCAGCAAATTTGTTTTTGTATCAAATTGCTTGCAGCAAATTGTTTGCAACAAATTTGTTTGCAGCAATTTGTTTGCAGCAAATTTGTTTGCAGCAAATGGTTTGTAGCAATTTGCTTGCAGCAAATTGTTTAGAGCAAATTTGTTTGCAGCAAATTGTTTGCAGAAAATTGTTTTCAGCAAATTGTTTGTAGCACATTGTTTGCAGCAAATTGTTTGCAGCAAATTTGTTTTTGTATCAAATTGCTTGCAGCAAATTGTTTGCAACAAATTTGTTTGCAGCAATTTGTTTGCAGCAAATTTGTTTGCAGCAAATTGTTTGCAGCAAATTTGTTTGCAGCAAATGGTTTTGCAGCAAATTTGTTTGCAGCAAATTGTTTGCAGCAAATTTGTTTGCAGCAAATTGTTTGTAGCAAATTGTTTGTAGCAAATTGTTTACAGCAAATGGTTTGTAGCAATTTGCTTGCAGCAAATTGTTTGGAGCAAATTTGTTTGCAGCAAATTGTTTGCAGAAAATTGTTTGCAGCAAATTGTTTGCAGAAAATTGTTTGCAGCAAATTGTTTGCAGCAAATTTGTTTTCAGCAAATTGTTTGTAGCACATTGTTTGCACCTAAATGTTTGTAGCAATTTGTTTGCAGCAAATTGTTTGTAGCAATTTGTTAACAGCAAATTGTTTGTAGCAATTTAGTTTGCAGCAAATGGTTTGTAGCAAACTGTTTGTAGCAAATTGTTTGCAGCAAATTTGTTTGTAGGATATTGTTTGTAGCACATTGTTTGTAGCAAACTGTTTGTAGCAAATTGTTTGCAGAAAATTTGTTGGCAGCAAATGGTTTGTAGCAAACTGTTTGTAGCAAATTTGTTCGCAGCAAATTGTTTGTAGCACATTGTTTGTAGCAAACTGTTTGTAGCAAATTGTTCGCAGCAAATTTGTTTGCAGCAAATTGTTTGCAGCAAATTTGTTTGCTGCAAATTGTTTGCAGCACATTTGTTTGTAGGAAATTGTTTGTAGGAAATTGTTTGTAGCCAATTGCTTGCAGCAAATTGTTTGGAGCAAATTTGTTTGCAGCAAATTGTTTGCAGCAAATTTGTTTGCGGCAAATTGTTTGTATCAAATTGTTTGCAGCAAATTTGTTTGTAGGAAATTGTTTGTAGCAAATTGTTTGTAGCAAATTGTTTGCAGCAAATTGTTTGCAGCAAATTGTTTGCAGCAAATTTGTTTGCAGCAAATTATTTGTAGCAAATTTTTTGCAGCACATTTGTTTGTAGGAAATTGTTTGTAGGAAATTGTTTGTAGCCAATTGCTTGCAGCAAATTGTTTGCAGCAAATTTGTTTGCAGCAAATTGTTTGCAAATTGTTTGTAGCACATTGTTTGCACCTAAATGTTTGTAGCAATTTGTTTGCAGCAAATTGTTTGCAATTGTTTGCAGCAATTTGTTAGCAGCAAATTGTTTGCAGCAATTTTGTTTGCAGCAAATGGTTTGTAGCAAACTGTTTGTAGCAAATTGTTTGCAGCAAATTTGTTTGTAGGAAATTGTTTGTAGCACATTGTTTGTAGCAAACTGTTTGTAGCAAATTGTTTGCAGAAAACTTTTTTTTTAGGAAATTGTTTGTAGCACATTGTTTATAGCAAACTGTTTGTAGCAAATTGTTCGCAGCAAATTGTTTGTAGCCAATTGTTTGTAGCAAATTGTTTGCAGCAAATTTGTTTGCAGCAAATTGTTTGCATCAAATTTGTTTGCAGCAAATTTTTTTGCAGCACATTTGTTTGTAGGAAATTGTTTGTAGGAAATTGTTTGTAGCCAATTGCTTGCAGCAAATTGTTTGCAGCAAATTTGTTTGCAGCAAATTGTTTGCAGCAAATTTGTTTGCGGCAAATTGTTTGTATCAAATTGTTTGCAGCAAATTTGTTTGTAGGAAATTGTTTGTAGCAAATTGTTTGTAGCAAATTGTTTGCAGCAAATTGTTTGCAGCAAATTGTTTGCAGCAAATTTGTTTGCAGCAAATTATTTGTAGCAAATTTGTTTGCAGCACATTTGTTTGTAGGAAATTGTTTGTAGGAAATTGTTTGTAGCCAATTGCTTGCAGCAAATTGTTTGCAGCAAATTTGTTTGCAGCAAATTGTTTGCAGTAAATTTGTTTGCGGCAAATGTAGCGAACACATGATGCTTGCAATTGTTTGAAATTTGTTTAGAAATTGTTTAGTAAATTTGTTTGGGGAAATTTGTAAGAACATGATGTGGAGCAGACTGGAGACGTACTCTGCCTACGGGGTCGACTAGAGCTCAGGGAAAGTGGGGTGGGTACTTTGCCTCCTAGTTAGCTGCTGTGTCACATAACTAAAATTGTAGACAGAGTTGGATTAGGACAAGGATGATAACCATAAGCGCACAGCACAACGGCCAGAATGACAATCTTTAAGGAAGGACTATGATGTTAAGGTCCTCCTTCTTTACCCTCCCAACCTGTAAAGACTTTTGAAGCCTCATGTCTTTACCCTAGTATCAATGCAACAACGTTTACTTTAGGTGCCCATTATAGCGGAGATTTTTAATTCATTATGATTCTTCAGATACAAACTAGAAAGATAACCACTCGCTGGTTTCAAAATTCATTTTCCTGGATAAGCTGTCTTTACAAAAAAAACTACTGAGATCAGCTTACCAGTGACAAAAAGGGTTTCAAAAGCGAACATACATGTTTCAGGAATTTATAAATTTAAGCGATGGCGCAGCAGTGTATGTTTGCTTTTAGATTTGTTTGGTTTGGTATGTATTATATATTACTTTTCAAAATTATTAATGTTGGATAGCTGCCATATATAATTTAGTGTTTTGTTTTAACTCACTCTGCTTTATGTTATTCTTACATACGTTGATACAGCTGACAATACTTTATGGTAGTCGACAGGCCTGAAGACGACGATATGCTGTGGGGGACTTCAAACGGATTAGAATATATAACAGCTAACATTGGATATTATTTTATACATACCATACCAAGAAAATTTACAAAAGTCTTACGCGAATAACGGAATTAAAAAATAAAGGCTGACTTTAAAAAGTCTTATTAATTATATAAAAATTAATTATCGCATCAAAAAGGGTATGAGACTCCGAACGAAAGAAATTCTCCAGATATGCAATCTTGGACACCAGTTGCGTTTGCGGAATGACGTTTTTTTTAATTCATTCCCCTTTCCTTTTTTAGTTTTACTTTGTTATTTGATTTTATTTTTTTCCGAAGTGGTTTAGTAGATCATTATCTCCAGTCCCTTTTTGCTTTTCTTAAAACAAGGTGCGCAACTCAATTTAAAACCAACAAGGTTTTTGCGTAGAAATGGTCTCCCAGCAGTTTTATCGCGGCGTCGGCGACTATTCATTGGCTGTGCGCTTTTGAGCGGACAGCCGTGTCGCAAGCAAAATGGGTGCGCTTGAGCGGCCAGCCGTGTCGCAAACAAAATGTGTGCGCGCAACGTTCGTGGCCGACCCAAGAGTGCCACACGAAGCGCCGGTACTGCGACTTGCGCGGTATTGGCCAAAGCGTCTTTTAATTCGCAAGCCCAGGCTTGGCCTCGTCGCCAGTGATTGTTTGGAGAGGCAAAATCTTCACTTCTACACCAAAAAAAAAAACTTATGAGACGCGAGTCTGACACTGGTTGATCAACATACCTTTAGTAGAAAAATATTTTTCTAAATTCCTTAAATATGTGTGCGGATGCACGTCAAACGGGTTTTCACGCACTTTCCGTACCACAAAATATTTATAAGTTGTAAGGCAACTTGGATGCGTCACGATTATTTTTTTAACACTTTCGTGACTCATTCATTCAATGGTCGAACAGGAAATAGGCCGATCGAGGAAGTCGACAACCTACTTGAAATATCGCATACCTAAAGGTGATCTGCAAGCATTATCGATTGATCGCATGCATGGTTGAGTCCTGCCATCGATCGATAGTTAACAGTGCGTTAACATAACAGCTGTTGCTATCGTGAAACAGTCGCGTCCAAAATAATGCATACAAAAAAAAATAAATGTTGTGTTGCATACGTAAGGGCGCACCCCTACACCACAGGTTGAATCTTAGTCTGGACGACAAAGATAAAAGCTGAAAAAGGGTGATACATGAATTACCAGAGGTCTTTAGCGTGAAATGTCCCTAATTCTTTACCTTCTAAGTCTTCCAAAAGATATAGTGAATTCCCTAACTTCTTTTTGATACGAGCTTCTATACCAACAGGTGCTAACTTTGCATTAAAATTTGCTGCTGCGTTGCTTAAGGGAAAATTTCGTTTTATAACTTGTTGACCAATCTCAAATGAACGAGGTCTCGCTCGCAAATTATATGTTTGCTTATTTTTCTCAAATGCTTTAGTGAGGTGTTTTCCAATATTAGATCGTATCTTATGAAATTCGTCGGTCCTGTCCAATCGTTCAGTGCCATCACTGAGTATTTTAAGATTTCGCAGTAGTTTGTAATCATTACCGTGCGTTATCATATGTTGTCCAAACACTATAAAGTATGGCGACATTCCTACGGATTGATGAATAAAATTTCTCAGTGCCGAATTGATACTGGGTAAGTAAATATCCCATAAGCGTTGATCGCTGCGAACGTAGGCTCTTAAAGAAGCGTTTATGGAGCGATTAACTCTCTCTGCTGCATTGGCCTGAGGGGCATATGCACCGGTAAAAATGTGTTGAATCGCATGCTTGGAAATGAAATTAGCGAACTCATGGCTTTTAAATTGAGTGCCATTGTCACTAACAACGATTTCCGGTACCCCAAAACATGAAAATATTTCATCCCTTAAGTAATTTATTACTATCTGTGAGGTGAATTTCTTGACCGCTTTGAGAAAAGTAAACTTAGAAAAATGGTCGAGTACGATGAAAATTCCAACGTTGCCTTTCTTAGTTCGAGGAAAAGGACCAATGAAATCTACATATATTCTTTGAAACGGTCTTTCACTTGTTACTTGGCTTCCTATTAGGGGTTTTAACGCACATGTGGGATATTTTGTTGTCCTACAAGTATTACAAGAACTTATATAATTTCGCACATCGACAACCATTTTTGGCCAGAAGAACCTTCGTCTTATTCGCTCTAGGCATTTGGCGGTACCACAATGACTAGAGGTCGGCTGATCGTGAGCGGCTTTGATGACTGACATGCGTAGTTCGTCTGGAACTAACAACTTCCAACAGTCATCAGAGTCTGTTGTAAACATACAACGTCGATAGATAAATTTATCAATTACACGAAAATCAGGTAAATCCGCTGACTTATAACTCTCTCTAAGCTTACAATAATCAGTGGATTGAAACGCATCAGAATCTAAGTCAATTTCAGGAAACAATTCAACATCTAGTTCGGCAATTTCTTCTACGTCTTCGAACGACCTTGAAAGCGCGTCGGCAACGACGTTTTCACTTCCTTTTCGGTGCTCGATACTAAAGGAAAACCCTTGCAACTTAATTGCCCATCGTGCCAATCTTCCACTCAGGTCCGACTGATTCATTAACCAGCGCAAACTAGCATGATCAGTTACGACTTTAAAGGTCTGTCCTTCAATATACATTCTGAATTTCTTAATAGCTAGAACGACTGCTAAGCATTCGAGCTCAGTTACCGTGTAATTGCGTTGTGCTTTGTTTAGTTTTTAGACATATACGCAATAGGCCTTTCCCATCCTGAATCATCAGCTTGAGCCAACACTGCTCCAACGCCACATAAGGAAGCATCGCACTGAATCACGAATGGCTTTTCATAATTGGGATGGATAAGAAAGGGAGCAGAGCATAACCTACGCTTAATTTCTTCAAAAGCAGATTGTGCCGAATCATTCCATTCAAACGATTTGCCTCGTAATAATTCTGTAAGAGGGAATATAACTGTAGAATACTGGGATATGAATCTTTGGTACCATCCCGTCATGCCTAGAAATCGTCTCAACTGCTTTCGCGTCTTTGGAACTGGAAAGTCATTCACAGCTTGAATTTTGTTAGCGTTGATTTGGAGAGTACCTTCTCCTACAATATATCCCAAATAATCGACTTTACTTAGCCCAAACTGACTTTTGCTTACATTAATTGTCAGTCCTGCTTTGTGTAATTGAGTAGAAACGGTTGCAAGGTGTTGTAAATGATCTTCAAAATTAGCCGACATTACCAATAGATCATCAAGATATACGAAAACGTGTGATTTTAGTTGATATGGAATGACCTGATCCATCAATCTACACATGGTCTGAGGCGCATTGGTCAAACCAAATGGCATTCGCCTAAATTGATATAATGGTCGGTTGGGAATTGTGAAAGCGGTTTTGTGACGTGATTCGGCATCTAACCTAATTTGCCAAAAGGCGTCTTTTAGATCAATTTTTGAAATGCAATGCACTGAGGGAAGACGACTTAACAAGCCATCCAATATTGGCATTGGATAAGCATCCTTAACTGTTGCAGCATTTAACTTACGAGCGTCCAAACACAACCTAACTTTTCCAGGTTTTACAACAAGAGTAACTGGAGATGACCATGGGGATGCAGAAGCTTCCTCAATTACGCCTAATTTTAGCATACGATCCACTTCTTCGCACAGTAATTTTTCTTCTTTAGCAGGGGACAAAGCATAGAATCTTTGCTTAATTGGCTTGGCATCAGTTGTGTCGATATTATGTTCTACTAGGGAAGTTTCTCCTAGACCATTAATTTCGGAAGATGGAAAATACTCGATTACAGAGTTCAACCTCGCTCTTTGAGACGAAGTTAAACTGAGCTCATTAGAGTCAGGGCTTGCTTTTTCTAAAATTTCATTTATGAAATAAGGAGACTGAATACTAATACCAAAGGCCTTCCAAAAATCCATTCCACAAATCACATTTTGTTTAATGGTTGGAACTATCAAAAAGTCAAATTCTTTAGACTGCGAATGGAACTGAATGGGTACGCTTATAGTGCCTGCAATATTTTGTTGAAAACCGTCTGCAGTGTGCACAACACCTTTAACTTTTTTATACTTCATACTTTCTGAGATTATTCGTTCCGCCAGAGTTGATCCTATTACACTTTTATTCGCTCCACTATCTAAGAGGGCCAAGTGAGTTTCATTGAACATATTAATTTGTGTAAAGGGACGTATATCGTTTTGTTTCTGGACTAGAGACGATATGGTAAAACAATTTAAACGACGGATATTATTCCAATATTCTTTCATGCGCAAAGATGATCGGCGCTTTGGAACAATCAAGGAGTCAGCATTAAATATGGCCGCTCTGCGTATGTAATATTCACGTAGGCGTTCGTGATAGGGTTTGAACGATCGAGGAGTTGGTAAGTCTGGTGAGGAAAGTGATAAGTCAGGTGAACGAAACGATATGTCTGGTGGTGAGGAAACTACTGAATGTAAACCCGAGGCTAACGTCGGACACCCACTTTCGATGCTCGGTGGATATCCTGAGCAGAGTTTTCCGCCGTTGGTTTGCATTTGGCACAATTGGGCTTATAGGTATCTACTAAACCACAACCGTAGCAGAAGACTCGACGAGCTTTCAAACAATCTTGGTACCTATGACCTTGTTCATCGCAATTCCAGCATTTTACTTTTATTTGACATTTGCAAAGCACCAATCTCATCATTATTTTCCTCTATCTCAGATAGATTTTCAGATTCATCGTCAAATCGAATGGCATTGACAGCTCTTTTTGAAGTGATCTTCGATCGAGAGTTTCGAAAGAATTCTTCGTGTCTATGACATTCCTTTCGTAATATCGCTAAACTTGATGTCTCTACATGCAGTAGTTCATGTTTTAGCTCGGGCTTCAAGTTGTGCCTAACTTCGGTGACCAAATCTTCTTCAGACATGGGTTCTCTGAGGGTGTCTGCGATGGCCAGCATGGCGTCAAGAAAATCATCAAAAGATTCATTACTTGCTTGTTTTCTATGTCGCATGGCCTGCTTGATATCACGGTCAGTTCGTTGATCTTGATATCGCTCCCGCAACTTGTTGCATAAATCAAACCAATTCAAATGTCCAACGGTTCTATGAACTCGCCAATAAAATGACAGAGCTGAACCAGAAAAGAGTAAATTTGCAAATTGGTATATCAAGTCGAAGTTATTATTGAAATATTGTGAAGTAAGACAGTTGATTCGATAAATGAAATCTTCTATGGGCAAGTCACTGGCGGAACCAGAAAATTTTACTTTCCAACTGGATATAATACTAGATATTCTATCAGGATGAGTGGTAGCATAATCATTAGTATTGACACTAGCTGACGGTCTACGGCGCTCGTTCTCATTGTTTGCTCGTGACTCCCTTAGTGGAATCTCGTTCTCCCATTCGAGTTGTGAATCGTCACGTGACTCTCTTCGTAAAGCAGACAAGCTTAAGTTGCGTAAAAGCAGAACTGATCTGGTCAGAAACTGTTGCAGCAATTTCAGCTCTATGACTCGCTAACGAACTCGCTATAATTTGGTGAATACGATCATCATTGTTGGCGGACACACCTCTTCCGGACTCTGATCTTGGGGTTGCATTGTATGCTCGCGGCAAGTTTTGGATTTGTCGATTGTTTGACCTGGTTGTAGGTCGAGTTCTTGGGATAGTTCCTGTGGGATTAATGCCTGGGGCACCCCGGGGTTTACCTTTGGTAGCTCTAGGAACTGTGGTGTCTTCACTTGACCGTTTCTCTGAGCTCTGGGCAAGAGTACAGGGTTGTCTACAGATCGGACAAGTTGTATTATTTCTTAACCATTCCGGCAAACATGATTTGTGAAACTTATGTCTGCACGCGATTTCGGTGAAAACTGTATCTGATAAGGTATCATTGCAAATAGCACAAGAGATTGAATCTTGTGATGCGTTTACTAAGGCATTCAAATCTTCTGTACTGCGTAAAACTGCCATTTTGAAAATATTGAAAGGTATCTTATAATATCAGAATTGAAATTTTACATGTAGGTTATTATTTTAAATAAGGGAAACGATCAGTTTCGAAAAGATATACGATATTATTGAGTAGTTTGGGACTTATCCATCAATAAAATTATTGCATTGATAATTTAAAGATTGCCATTCTGGGTTGTGTGTTTAAACGGACTCTACCATAATGTTTAAAAAAAAAAATGAACTCGGAAAAGAGGAACTTGTCGGAACGATCCATCAAGAGCAATCTTATTTTCCTTTCTTGCTAAATAAGGTATTGACGAAAATTTAGGACTCTAACACCTGGTGTAGATTAACATTACGTCAATACTAAAAATCCAAAGCGAATAGAAATCCTAATAAAAATCTTTGAAACTAACTGGCAATAGCTAGTTAATAATTTAACAAACGGTATCATTATTGGTCAGAATCCGCGAAGACAAACAGAATTTCTGATATTCCTAATAATGATGCGTCTGTTCTGGATTACTAAAAATTTGGATGGTGGCTACGAAAGGAGAATGGGAGCGGGGAAAGGTAAAATGGGAAGCTTGGGCGAAACGAAAGTGAATGCTACTTTCCTGGGTTTTCGGACCCACGTCCTGAGATACTACATTTTTTTAGCTAAATAGAAAACTCTAGCTGTAACACTCATTCGGGCCCCACGTTTTGGGCGCCATTTAATTATGTAACGAACACATGATGTGTGCAGCAGACTGGAGACGTACTCTGCCTACGGGGTCGACTAGAGCTCAGGGAAAGTGGGGTGGGTACTTTGCCTCCTAGTTAGCTGCTGTGTCACATAACTAAAATTGTAGACAGAGTTGGATTAGGACAAGGATGATAACCATAAGCGCACAGCACAACGGCCAGAATGACAATCTTTAAGGAAGGACTATGATGTTAAGGTCCTCCTTCTTTACCCTCCCAACCTGTAAAGACTTTTGAAGCCTCATGTCTTTACCCTAGTATCAATGCAACAACGTTTACTTTAGGTGCCCATTATAGCGGAGATTTTTAATTCATTATGATTCTTCAGATACAAACTAGAAAGATAACCACTCGCTGGTTTCAAAATTCATTTTCCTGGATAAGCTGTCTTTACAAAAAAAACTACTGAGATCAGCTTACCAGTGACAAAAGGGTTTCAAAAGCGAACATACATGTTTCAGGAATTTATAAATTTAAGCGAAGGCGCAGCAGTGTATGTTTGCTTTTAGATTTGTTTGGTTTGGTATGTATTATATATTACTTTTCAAAATTATTAATGTTGGATAGCTGCCATATATAATTTAGTGTTTTGTTTTAACTCACTCTGCTTTATGTTATTCTTACATACGTTGATACAGCTGACAATACTTTATGGTAGTCGACAGGCCTGAAGACGACGATATGCTGTGGGGGACTTCAAACGGATTAGAATATATAACAGCTAACATTGGATATTATTTTATACATACCATACCAAGAAAATTTACAAAAGTCTTACGCGAATAACGGAATTAAAAAATAAAGGCTGACTTTAAAAAGTCTTATTAATTATATAAAAATTAATTATCGCATCAAAAGGGTATGAGACTCCGAACGAAAGAAATTCTCCAGATATGCAATCTTGGACACCAGTTGCGTTTGCGGAATGACGTTTTTTTAATTCATTCCCCTTTCCTTTTTTAGTTTTACTTTGTTATTTGATTTTATTTTTTTTTGTTTTCGAAGTGGTTTAGTAGATCATTATCTCCAGTCCCTTTTTGCTTTTCTTAAAACAAGGTGCGCAACTCAATTTAAAGCAACAAGGTTTTTGCGTAGAAATGGTCTCCCAGCAGTTTTATCGCGGCGTCGGCGACTATTCATTGGCTGTGCGCTTTTGAGCGGACAGCCGTGTCGCAAGCAAAATGGGTGCGCTTGAGCGGCCAGCCGTGTCGCAAACAAAATGTGTGCGCGCAACGTTCGTGGCCGACCCAAGAGTGCCACACGAAGCGCCGGTACTGCGACTTGCGCGGTATTGGCCAAAGCGTCTTTTAATTCGCAAGCCCAGGCTTGGCCTCGTCGCCAGTGATTGTTTGGAGAGGCAAAATCTTCACTTCTACACCAAAAAAAAAAACTTATGAGACGCGAGTCTGACACTGGTTGATCAACATACCTTTAGTAGAAAAATATTTTTCTAAATTCCTTAAATATGTGTGCGGATGCACGTCAAACGGGTTTTCACGCACTTTCCGTACCACAAAATATTTATAAGTTGTAAGGCAACTTGGATGCGTCACGATTATTTTTTAACACTTTCGTGACTCATTCATTCAATGGTCGAACAGGAAATAGGCCGATCGAGGAAGTCGACAACCTACTTGAAATATCGCATACCTAAAGGTGATCTGCAAGCATTATCGATTGATCGCATGCATGGTTGAGTCCTGCCATCGATCGATAGTTAACAGTGCGTTAACATAACAGCTGTTGCTATCGTGAAACAGTCGCGTCCAAAATAATGCATACAAAAAAAAATAAATGTTGTGTTGCATACGTTAGGGCGCACCCCTACAAATTGTTTGTAGCAAATTGTTTGCAGCAAATTTGTTTGTAGGAAATTGTTTGTAGCAAATTGTTTGTAGCAAATTGTTTGTAGCCAATTGCTTGCAGCAAATTGTTTGCAGCAAATTTGTTTGCAGCAAATTGTTTGCAGCAAATTTGTTTGCGGCAAATTGTTTGTAGCAAATTGTTTGCAGCAAATTTGTTTGTAGGAAATTGTTTGTAGCAAATTGTTTGTAGCAAATTGTTTGCAGCAAATTGTTTGCAGCAAATTGTTTGCAGCAAATCTGTTTGCAGCAAATTATTTGTAGCAAATTTGTTTGCAGCTAATTAGTATGCAGCAAATTGAATGCAGCAAATTTGTTTGCACCAAATTGTTTGTAGCAAATTGTTTGCAGCAAATTGTTTGCAGCAAAATTGCTTGCACCTAGATGTTTGTAGCAATTTGTTTGTAGAAAATTTGTTTGTAGCAAATTTGTTTGAAGGAAATTGTTTGTAGCAAATTGTTTGTAGCAAATTGTTTGCAGCAAATTGTTTGTAGCACATTGTTTGCAGCATACTTTTTTTAAGCAAATTGTTTGCAGCAAAGTGTTTGCAGCAACTTTGTTTTGCAGCAAATTTTTTGTAGCAATTTTGTTTGCAGCAAATTGTTTGCAGCAAATTTGTTTGTAGGAAATTGTTTGTAGCAAATTGTTTGCAGCAAATTTGTTTGCTGCAAATTGTTTGTAGCACATTGTTTATAGCAAACTTTTTGTAGCAAATTGTTTGTAGCAAATTGTTTGCAGCAAATTTGTTTGCAGGAAATTGTTTGTAGCACATTGTTTGTAGCAAACTGTTTGTAGCAAATTGTTTGCAGCAAATTTGTTTGTAGGAAATTGTTTGTAGCACATTGTTTGTAGCAAACTGTTTGTAGCAAATTGTTTGCAGAAAATTTTTTTAGGAAATTGTTTGTAGCAAATTGTTTGCAGCAAATTGTTTGTAGCAAATTGTTTGCAGCAAAGTGTTTGCAGCAACTTTGTTTGCAGCAAATTTTTTGCAGCAATTTTGTTTGCAGCAAATTGTTTGCAGCAATTTTCTTTGCAGCAAATTTGTTTGCAGCAAATTGTTTGCAGCAAATTGTTTGTAGCAAATTGTTTGCAGCAAATTTGTTTATAGGAAATTTTTTGTAGCAAACTGTTTCTAGCAAATTGTTTGCAGCAAATTTTTTGCAGCAATTTTGTTTGCAGCAAATTGTTTGTAGCAAATTGTTTGCAGCAAATTTGTTTGTAGGAAATTTTTTGTAGCAAATTGTTTGTAGCAAATTGTTTTCAGCAAATTGTTTGCAGCAAATTGTTTGTAGCAAATTGTTTGCAGCAAATTTGTTTGTAGCAAATTGTTTGCAGCAAATTTGATTGTAGCAAATTGTTTGTAGCACATGGTTTGTAGCAAACTGTTTGTAGCAAATTGTTTGCAGAAAACTTTTTTTTAAGAAATTGTTTGTAGCACATTGTTTGTAGCAAACTGTTTGTAGCAAATTGTTTGCAGCAAATTGTTTGTAGCACATGGTTTGTACCCAATTGTTTGTAGCAAATTGTTTGCAGCAAATTTGTTTGTAGCAAATTGTTTGCAGCAAATTTGTTTGTAGCAAATTGTTTGTAGCACATGGTTTGTAGCAAACTGTTTGTAGCAAATTGTTTGCAGAAAACTTTTTTTAAGAAATTGTTTGTAGCACATTGTTTGTAGCAAATTGTTTGCAGCAAATTTGTTTGTAGCAAATTGTTTGTAGCACATGGTTTGTAGCAAATTGTTTGTAGCAAATTGTTTGTAGCAAATTGTTTGCAGCAAATTTGTTTGTAGGAAATTTTTGTAGCAAACTGTTTCTAGCAAATTGTTTGCAGCAAATTTTTTGCAGCAATTTTGTTTTTGCAGCAAATTGTTTGTAGCAAATTGTTTGTAGCAAATTTGTTTGCAGCAAATTGTTTGTAGCAAATTGTTTGCAGCAAATGGTTTGTAACAATTTGCTTGCAGCAAATTGTTTGCAGCAAATTTTTTGTAGCAAATTGTTTGTAGCAAATTTGTTTGCAGAAATTTGTTTGCAGCAAAATTGTTTGCACCTAGATGTTTGTAGCAATTTATTTGTAGAAAATTTGTTTGCAGCAAATTTGTTTTTAGCACATTCTTTGTAGCAAACTGTTTGTAGCAAATTGTTTGCAGCAAATTTGTTTGCAGCAAATTGTTTGGAGCAAATTTGTTTGCAGCAAATTGTTTGCATCAAATTTGTTTGTAGGAAATTGTTTGTAGCTAATTATTTGTAGCAAATTGTTTGCAGCAAATTGTTTGCAGCAAATTTGTTTGCAGAAAATTGTTTGCAGCAAATTTGTTTGCAGCAAATATGTTTGCTGCAAATTGTTTGTAGCAAATTGTTTGTAGCAAATTTGTTTGCAGCAAATTGTTTGTAGCAAATTTGTTTGCAGCAAATTGTTTTGCAGCAAATTTTTTGAAGCAAATTGTTTGCATCAAATTTATATGCAGCAAATTGTTTGCAGTGAATTTGTTTGCAGCTAATTTGTATGCAGCAAATTGTATGCAGCAAATTTGTTTGTAGCAAATTGTTTGCAGAAAATTGTTTGCAGCAAAATTGTTTGCACCTAGATGTTTGTAGCAATTTGTTTGTAGAAAATTTGTTTGCAGCAAATTGTTTGTAGAAAATTTTTTGTAGGAAATTGTTTGCAGCAAATTTGTTTGCAGCAAATTTGTTTGTAGGAAATTGTTTGTAGCTAATTATTTGTAGCAAATTGTTTGCAGCAAATTTGTTTGCTGCAAATTGTTTGAAGCACATTGTTTGAAGCAAACTGTTTCTGGCAAATTGTTTGCAGGAAATTGTTTGCAGCAAAATTGTTGGCAGCAAATTGTTTGTAGCACATTGGTTGTAGCAAACTGTTTATAGCAAATTGTGTGCAGCAATTTTGTTTGCAGCAAATGGTTTGTAGCAAATTGCTTGCAGCAAATTGTTTGCAAAAAATTTGTTTGCAGCAAATTGTTTTGCAGCTAATTTGTTTGCAGCAAATTGTTTCTAGCAAATTGTTTGCAGCAAATTTGTTTGCAGCAAATTGTTTGTAGCAAATTTGTTTGCAGCAAATTGTTTGTAGCACATTGTTTGAAACAAACTGTTTGTAGCAAATTGTTTGCAGCAATTTTGTTTGCAGCAAATGGTTTGTAGCAAATTGCTAGCAGCAAATTGTTTGCAGCAAATTTGTTTGCAGCACATTGTTTGCAGCAAATGGTTTGTAGCAAATTGCTAGCAGCAAATTGTTTGCAGCAAATTTGTTTGCAGCACATTTGTTTGTAGGAAATTGTTTGTAGCAAATTGTTTGCAGCAAATTGTTTGCAGCAAATTTGTTTGCAGCAAATTGTTTGTAGCACATTGTTTGCGGCAAATTGTTTGCAAAAATTGTTTGCACCTAAATGTTTGTAGCAATTTGTTTGCACCAAATTGTTTGTAGCAATTTGTTTGCAGCAAATTGTTTGTAGCAAACTGTTTGTAGCAAATTGTTTGCAGCAATTTTGTTTGCAGCAAATGGTTTGTAGCAAATTGCTAGCAGCAAATTTCTTTGTATTGTGGTAATATACTAGTAGGTGTTCATAGTCATAGTAGCTAAATAGTTAATAAGTTTCTAATTGTATATTATACTATCGATAAGCATTGAGTTTGTAAGTATCGAATATAGAATAAGAATATTTGGTAAATTGAACGAGAAAAATAGTTCCGATGAGCGAATAGTTCTATCGGAACAAGAATAAAGACTCAGTTTGGATGAAACGCTTGTACAAACTACATCAGAAGTGGTGCAGCTTACGCATAAAAATTTAAAAAATAAAAAAAAACAAGTGGTTAAAATTAAAAACATTCCAAACAAAGACAATTAAACTTTTAAATAATGGAAACGTTAAGTGATATGTCTATAAAAAAACTTTAAACGTATTTGTAAAGAGTTAAGCTTAGCAACTACCGGCACACGCGCAGTGTTAATAAGTCGTGTTAATGATCACTCGCCTGATACAGACAAAATAAAAGCAATTGTAGAAAATATTAATTGCGAAAACATTTGTAGTGATGTTGGAGCTATTTCACAAGAAATAGAAATCCAAAACGAAGCCGGCCACAAAGGCGCCATCAAAAAGACGCGTACAGAAAAAGTATACACCGCTATACAAAACTGTAGTGTGGAAGAAGAATACGAAAATGATGTACAGACAAATTTTTGCAACAAGAGTGTCGACAACAACAACGAAGCTCAAGAAGACAACAACAACAATGATGACGACAACGACGTAGTCGAAGAAAACGAAAACGACAATAGTGACGTCAATGACAATGATCAGAACAAAAACGTTGATGACGACAAATACAAGGAAATTGAACAAAAACGTAACGATATATTGCGCAAGGAAATGGAATTACTTAAAAAGAAAATGAACTATTAAAATTACAAAAAGAAATGATTTTAGTTAAACAAAAAAGGTAACAATGAAAATACAACGGACGACAACAATTCAACCGAGTTACCGTTTAATACTCTGATAGAAATGTTGCCAGAATACAGTGGTGGCAATAATTATAATGTATGGATGAATTTGTTGCAAAGTCTTCGAGCAAACTTCAAAATGACTGACAATGTGGTGCGTGCTTTGTTATTCAGTAAGCTTAAAGGCAAAGCGCAAAGTTGGTTACAGTCAATACTAATTTATGACTGTACGCCAAATGAAATCATTACTGAAATGGACCTAATTTTTGGCGCAAAGGAAGATAAGTTTACAGTTCGACGTACATTCGAAAATCGGAAGTGGCAGCTCAACGAGGACTTTATCGATTACTTCAATGATAAGCTAATCTTATCTAATCGCCTGGAGCTCGACGATGAAGAGTTCGTCCAGTATACTATAGCAGGAGTCCTTGATCAACAGTTGCAAACTCAAATGAAGCTACAAATGTTCTCGTCAAAAATGGATTTGCTGCGTGCTGTGCGTGGTATCCGTCAGGCGAATTGGCCGCCACCAAAGAAGGTATCTGCAGCTGTGTCTGGATTAACGCAAAGTAAGTCAAAGATTAAATGCTACAACTGTAACAGTTTGGGTCACATTGCCTCGGAGTGTCGAAAGGAAAAACGTCAAGATGGTGCATGCTACGCTTGCAACAAAATCGGACATGTTGCAAAAGATTGCAACCTTTACAAGAAGAAAATTATGACAGACGAAAATGACTATGTAAGATATTTTAATATTATATTTAAGCAAAACACTAATTACAGTTTAAATACAGAATGTCTCATAGACTCAGGAAGTCCAATCAGTTTCATAAAATATTCATATGTTCCATCAAATTTAAAATTAAATGAAATTACAAATTTATGTTATTTTGGCATCAATAAGAGCCTATTAAAAACTTATGGAAAGTTGAAATGTTTTGTATCGTTAATAAATAAAAAATGTTGAAATTGAAATGATTATAGTGTCTGATGAGTCAATGAAGCATTCTGTTGTGTTAGGTAGAGATTTTTTAAAGATATGTGACGCCAAAATTATGTTCGAAAATAAAAAATTCAAAGAAAATATTATAAGTAAAGCTGGAAAAGGACATGAAAGTATTCAAAAAGTAAATGAAAATGAGATATCAGAAAAAGTCATTCATAAGAAAGATAAAAATTATGAAATGCCAGATGTTGTGCACAATTGTAATGAATCAAAAGAGTTTGAAGATAAATGTTTTGAAAGTCAATTAATGTTAATCGATTGTAGAGATGATGAATTAAATCTAGCTTTAGGAGAAAATGTAAGTCTCAATGATAGAAGAAGATTTCAAAAACTGTTTGTAGAATGTTATGAAAAACCAATACGTCCTCTCGAGCCAGTGGTGAAATGTGAAATGAAAATTGTTACAGAAAACATAAAACCTTTTAGTTGTCCGCCGAGGAGATTGTCATACGTTGAAAAAGGTCAGTTACAAAAAATTTTAGATGAAAACATTAAAAACGGATTTATTCAACCTAGCGATTCAGAATATGTTTCACCGATTGTTCTAGTAAGAAAAAAAACTGGTGACCTTCGAATGTGTGTGGATTATAGGAAATTAAATAAAAGTACAGCAAAGGATAGCTATCCAATCCCTCTAATAGATGATTTATTAGACAGTTTAGCAAATAAAAGAATATTCTCGAAGTTCGATTTAAAAAATGGTTTTTACCACGTTCACATGCACAAAGATTCTGTTAAATTCACTTCGTTTACAACGCCTTTGGGACAATTCGAGTTTTTAAGAATGCCATTTGGACTACGTAATGCCCCGTCAACTTTTCAACGATTTATAAACAAAATATTTGCAGACATGATACGTAGTGGTGAAGTAATAGTTTATTTAGATGACATTATGGTGGCAACAGAAAACGCGGAAGAACATTTTAATATATTAAGAAAGGTATTGAAGCGAATAGTTGAGAATAAACTAAAGCTTAGACTTGACAAGTGCGAATTTATGATGAATAAAATAAAATATTTAGGCTATGAAATAACGAGTGAAGGCATTAGAGCTGACAAAAAAGGAATAGAAGCAATACAAAATTTTCCAGTACCGAAAAAAGTGGTGGAAGTTCAAAGTTTTATCGGATTGTGTTCCTACTTTAGAAAATTCATTCAAAATTTTTCCATTATAGCTAAACCTTTATATGATCTGACTAGAAAAGATAAACCTTTTAAATTTGGCGAAGATGAAATGAATGCATTTAATCTATTAAAGAAAAAATTAATCGATGCCCCGATACTAGCACTATTTGACCCTCACGACGAAACTGAACTCCATTGCGATGCAAGCTCTTTAGGTTTTGGGGCAATATTGTTTCAAAAGAAGAAAAAAGATATGAGATTTCATCCGGTTTTGTATTTCTCCAAACGGACGTCCACAGCAGAATCTGAATATCACAGTTTCGAATTAGAAACATTGGCTATTGTTTATGCTCTCAACAGATTTCGAGTGTATCTTCAAGGTATGAAATTCAAAGTAGTGACAGATTGTAATTCACTCATATTAACTTTAAATAAAAAAACGCTCAATCCCAGAATTGCCAGATGGGCACTTGAATTGGCGAATTTCGATTTTGATCTTGAGCATCGAGCAGGAAAAAGAATGCAGCATGTAGATGCTTTAAGTAGAAACAATAATATTCTAAGTATAGAAGCTAATACATTTGAGGAGAATCTCATAATATGTCAAAACAAAGATGAAAATTTAAAAAGTTTGCAAGAAATGTTAGCCAATAAGGAGAATGAACATTATGAAATGCGCAATGGTATCATATATAAGAAAAAAGATGGTAGATTACTATTTTGCGTCCCGAAAGCTATGGAAGAACAGGTATTATATAAATATCATAATGAAATGGGACATTTTGGAATAGACAAAGTAACAGATCTAATTGGAAAAAGTTATTGGTTTAAAAATGTAAGACAGAAAGTAGATAATCATATAAAGAATTGTTTAAAGTGTATAGCATTTTCAAATAAGTCAGGTAAACAAGAAGGTTTTCTTCATTCAATTCCAAAAAGGAAATGTTCCATTCGAAGTAATACATATTGATCATTTTGGACCTATCAATGAAAAAGCGGTTAAAAATAAGCACATTTTTGTAATAATAGATGCTTTTACAAAGTTTGTAAAATTATTTCCAGCAAAAACTACCAAGACAGAAGAAGCCATCAAGTCATTAAAGGAATATTTTAGAGCATATAGTAGACCGAAATGTGTTGTGTCAGACAGAGGAACTTGCTTTACGTCCAATGATTTCAAAATGTTTGTTGAAAATAACAATATCCATCATTTGAAAATTGCAACAGGCTCTCCTGAGGCAAATGGGCAAGTAGAAAGAGTCAACAAAGACTTAGGACCAATGGTAGCTAAAATGACAGAGTCAGACAACAATTTAAATTGGGACAAAGTATTAGAAAATGTAGAGTATGCAATGAATAATACTAAACAAAGAAGTATTAATGAATACCCTAGCATAATGTTATTTGGTGTCACACAAAAAGGTAAAGTTATAGATAGTTTAAAGGAAAACGTAGTTGAAAATGAACAAGGTCAAGAGCAACGAGATTTAGCAATGGTACGAAAGATGGAAGAAAATAACCAAAGTAAAGCACAAATGAGGAACGAAGAATATACAAACTTGAAACGTAAAGGACCAACAGAATATAAAGAAAACGACTATGTAATGATTCGAAACTTTAATTCTCAAACGGGCGTGTCAAGTAAACTAACACCCAAATATAAAGGACCTTATAGAGTTGAAAAAATATTAGAAAACGATAGATATCTAATAAAAGATGTAGAAAATTTTCAACAATCTCAAATACCTTATGAAGGAATATGGGCAGCAAATAATATTAAACCCTGGTTCAATAGTAAGGAGAATACAGAAATAAGTAATGAAGAATATGAAACACTTAATAGCGAAAATGAAACTGACATAAGTAATAATGAAAATTGTAATGTTCAAGATAATGTAACTATCAGAAATCATGAAAACTACGAAGGTATTTCAAATGAAAAAGACACAAAAAATGTCAAAAACAATGTAAATAATAGGCAAAGAAAAATTGTAAATAAAAAAGAACTATTAGGTAACGCAAAGCAAGTAATAAGAAATATTGTAACAAGAAGTATGTCAAACAGAAATCAGGAGATTTCATATATGTCAGAATGGCCGAGTTTGTGATGGTCAGTTTTAAAGAGCGACATAAATACATATTCTAACTCTCTTAAATTACATTGGGAGTTCTGAGCTTGCAATTCTCTTATCTTACATCGCCAGCTCTAAGCTTAAAACGTTTGTAAGTTACATGTTAGACTCAAAGTTTCGCATGCATGCATAAAGCTTTTGCACTATGCTTGAGTTCGTTTCGGATAAAGCTCACTCAGCGCATAGGTATCGCGAGCTTTCACTCAATTACATGTGGCAAAAGATCGTACGATAATGCAGTTATTTGAGAGGTCGCTAGGTCTGCAAGGGAGAGCGAATGAGTGGAATATTTTGGATAGGTGTTTTGTCTTGTTCTATTTTTCAAAAAGCAAGCAATTGAGTGGTCAGCAGCTTTTGGACATTGATACCTTTTGATCATTTAAGAAAAGTGATCGGCTCAAACCAGAAGTGTGCAAAGTGGTGTATATAAAATTATTAAAAAGTGCAGAAACGTGGTATATTCAATAAATTATTTTATACATTTCCGCTCGTTTGGTTTGCATTCAACGCATCAAGTTGATTGCAAGAAAAGTTGCAAATATATATATATATATATATTTGTACTGTCTCTGAGTGCAGTGTTCTCCTCGCCCGTCGCCTGTAGTGGTCAAAATATATATATATATATATATAAATATATATATATTTAGCGGCATATCACTAGGCAGTTTGGATATTTTTCAAGTCGACATTCTAAACCACTTCGGAGCCGTATTTGTGAAATACATCTGAGGAAAAGGCACTCGGACCTTTTCCAAGAGAAAGTGTTCATCTTCGACGGAGACTACAGAGAAGTAAATTCCCTCTCGTAGTTGGTGGTTCATCCTAACCAAAAAATGAACAGGGCTACTTAGGCTTGGAAGCCGTCTTGTCGTCTAGTCCCCAAGAGACATCTCAAGGAGAAAGATAAGTCGCCAGCTGAATCAGCATTAAGCTAGGATTCAAAATGTTGTTCATGCTGACCCTTTTATAGTGGTTTTTTGTTACTGCCACCCTCGCTATTTTGGATTGATGTGTACTGCTGTTTGTTTAACATCGACGGAATCTGCTCATTTTTTTTATATTCTTTCATTTATTTTAAATACTAAATGATGAACGAACATCGGATTCATTGAATTTTTACACGTTGAATATTTTCTATACATTTATAATATGTGTATATGGATACATATATATATATACAATTCCAGCACAGAAATTAGTTTTCCTTACAGGTATTCATTTAACCGTCATCATTGAGCTCAAGGATATCGGAGTGAGTACGTATTGTAATGTTTGATCATGAAAGAGAATTAAACTTGTCGAATTATTAAATCGGGAATTGTATGTATATTTTCTATATTTACTGTCAACGCCAAGAAAAATAACCGATTTTCGATAGATCATTTATTTTACAATCGAATTATATTTCTTCTGTAATTTGTATATTTTTTTTAAATCAATAAGTCGTGTACTCAATTGTAAATCTCAATGAAAATTAATATGAATATGAATTATTTGAATTTTATAAGAATCATCCCCGTTAATAATGAAAAATTGTTTAAATATATTTAGAACGTAAAATGAATTTCTAATCTTTTTTCTTATTCGTCCCGAGTAAATGGTGAATTGTTCCAATAAGATGACAGCTCGTAGTTTCTAAAAAGGGTCCACCGAGACATATAGGCAGGGAGGGTAGAGAAGGAGTCAATATCAACTGATCTCCATATTTCTGCAAAGATGTAACTGATCTCTTGTCGGTATTAGTATTATTTTATTCATTTCCATTTCTTTTAAATATCGCAAAGTGTACCTAAAAAAAATTATGTTAATGTGTGTTTTCATGGAATCAACGAGAGAGTAGAGAAGAACCCCGACAATCCGACGAGCTAGATAGAGCATAGCTAGAGGTACACATTTATTCGAAATCTCGCCATGCTTATGAGGTTGGACATTTGTACCACCCCCCCACCAATACCACACTTACACCATTACATAAATGGCGCCCAACGGGTGGGGCCCAAGAAGAGAATAATATACTTCTTTCCCCACAAATAAGCTCTTTTGCATCAATAGACCAATCAGTTCACTGTTATGCATTTAGTACACATTTAGTCACAATAACTAAGTAGGTTTAATATGGAATATCACAGATATCAATAAAAGCTCGGTTCTGCGATCTATTTAATAATACTTTAGGCTTTGAGTGAACACTAGTGAAATGTACAGCATAACAGAAAACTTTATTTCGACAAAGTACCAGTTTTACAGGATGAGAAAATTAGTTTGAGAAAATACAGTTTCATTTCATGTCATGAGATGGCGGTCCAAACTATATTCTGACCCTCCGCCATAAGACTATCTTATGGTTGGAAAAACTTGTGTACCAAGTATAGTTTGCAGGAAAGGTAGATTCGAATATTCGGAAATATATATTTTTCTAAATTAA
This sequence comes from Drosophila arawakana, assembly GCA_018151165.1. NCBI lineage: Eukaryota > Metazoa > Arthropoda > Insecta > Diptera > Drosophilidae > Drosophila > Drosophila arawakana. The sequence goes on along the minus strand of JAECWX010000172.1, from coordinate 17,921 downwards.
ATAATTTAGAAAGTATCCATTATTTGATTTATCAATACTGTATTAACCTTCAATAGATTCAAAATAAAAATGAATGATTTAGTTACATTTTAGGAAATATAAATACTACGAACATCTTAGGAACACATCACCTTTGAAAGGGACGAACACTAATTTTGTCTAAAGAAATCTAAACCCAAAATCTGTTTATATTCATTTTTAAATATTTTTTTAAATTATCAAGTTATTTTATTTCGTACGTATGTATAAATAATCAGTTCAGTGCATCATGCCAGTAACACATAGTCCAGAAATGGAAGACGCTTCTGGCAGTACACTACAGCGTTGTGGTATTTGTCAAGAGTCACTGCGAAGGGAACAGTTGATAGCTTCGATTCCTTGTGGTCACCGTTTTCATAGTGATTGTTTAAACGAACACCTTGAAAGTGTTCATGTATGCCCAGATTGTAAAAGAGAGTTTGTTCCCGAATTAATTTTCGAGGCAAAGTTGAAGAAGTTGAATTTTTTATTATTCCTAATTTAAAGGAAAATGTTTATTTAGGAATGGATTTCTGGAAGAAGTTCGGTCTGCTGTCTAGTTTAATTGCTCCAGATTTAAGTATTAGTGAATTAGATATGGGAAAGGATCCCACAAATGAAGAAGATTTAAAAATGCATAAGCTTAGCATGGAAGAGAAGCTTAGATTAGATTCAGTGATTCAATCGTTTCCCTCATTTGAGCGAGATGGATTAGGTTTAACCAATATTATTAAGCATTCTATTATAATGGATACAGACACTCCGGTTAAGCAACGTCATTGGCCAATATCCCCAGCCAAAGAGAAACTTATGTTTGAGGAAGTTCAGAAAATGCTCGAGTTAGGCGTAATAGAACCTTCTATGAGTCCTTGGAGTAGCAATTGTGTACTTGTGAAGAAAGGAGCGAAAAACAGACTCTGTTTGGATTCGAGGGAAATAAACAAGTACACAAGGAAAGATGCATATCCTCTTCCACATATAGAGGGTATATTTAGTCGATTACCACCAGCGAAGTATATTACAGGCCTTGATATGAAGCATGCTTATTGGCAGATACCGCTTGAGGAAGCTTCACGTCCTTACACCGCTTTTACTGTCCCAAACCGTCCTCTTTACCAATACAAAGTAATGCCTTTTGGATTAACTAATGCGGCACAAACACTTTGCCGGTTGATGGATAGTGTCATACCTGCTAACCTACGCACACAAGTGTTTGTTTATTTAGACGATCTTTTAGTTCTGTCTACGGATTTCGAATCGCACTTGCTTTTGCTACAAGAAATTGCTGTACACTTACGCAGAGCAAATCTTACTATTAACATTGCCAAGTCTAAGTTCTGTATGCGTGAGATAAAGTATCTCGGTTTTATTATAGGCAATGGACAACTTAGGACAGATCCTAGTAAAGTTCAAGCCATTACAGAATTTCCCATTCCAAAATCTTTGAAACAACTAAGGAGATTTCTCGGAATGGCCGGCTGGTATCGTCGATTTGTCGATAATTATGCTACTATTTCTGTACCCCTTACAGAGTTGTTGAAGAAAGCAAAGACATTTAGTTGGAATTCCGAGGCAAATTGTGCTTTTGAAGAATTAAAAAATCTTCTCACATCTGCACCCGTTTTGGCAACTCCAAATTTTGAAAAGCCTTTTTTGCTTCTTTGTGATGCTAGCACCTTTGGTTTAGGGTGTGTTCTGGCACAAAATAACGAAAATGGAGAAGAATTACCGATAGCATTTATGTCAGAGAAACTTTCAAAAGCCCAAAGGAATTATTCAGTAACCGAGTTAGAATGTTTAGCAGTCATAAAAGGAATAAAAAAGTTCCGTGCATACGTTGAAGGTCAAGACTTTGAAGTTGTAACAGATCATGCCGCCTTACAATGGTTAATGAAACAGAAAGATCTTTCTGGCCGTTTAGCTCGATGGGCAATTAAATTACAGGGATTTTCGTTTAAGATAACGCACCGCAAAGGTACACAAAATGTGGTAGCGGATGCTCTTTCTCGCCGAGAGGAACCTGTTGTTCTGGAGATTGAATCGCAAGGACCCATGGTTGACCTTAACTCACGAGAATTCCAGTCAGCAGAATATATCGATCTGTTGGAGAGAGTTCGTAATAACCAGTCTAAGTTACCCGATCTTAGAGTGGAAAATCAGTACGTATATAAGAAGACAGAGTTTGATAGCGAATTTGGTGGAGAAAAAGATTCTTACTCATGGAAACTATGGATTCCATCAGCGATGGCTCAAGAAGTAATTGCAAGAGCTCATGATCCGCCGAACGCAGCCCATTGTGGAATAGCCAAAACGATAGAGAAAATTAAAAGGTATTTATTTTGGCCGAAAATGACAGCACAAATTCGTAAATACGTATCTGAATGTAAAATATGTCACCAAACTAAAAGTCCCAATACAGTATTAAAACCACCTCTAGGTAGACCTATGACGTCGGAGAGGCCTTTTCAAAAACTCTATATTGATCTTTTAGGACCCTATCCCAGATCGAAACAGGGTAATATAGGACTACTTATCATAGTCGACCACTTTACTAAGTTTCATTTTTTGTGTCCACTCAAAAAGTTCACGTCGAACAAAATTTGTGATTATCTTGAGAAATATCTATTTTGTACTTTTGGAGTTCCTGAAACAATTTTATCTGACAATGGTACGCAGTTTGTTTCAGGTGCGTTTAAAGCTTTTCTTACTCGGTATGGTATCTCACAAATATGCACTGCCATATATTCACCACAGGCAAATGCAAGTGAAAGGCTAAATAGATCTGTACTAGCAGCGATCCGCGCCTACATCGGCCAGGAGCATTCTGATTGGGATAATAAATTACCAGAAATAAGCGCGTCGCTACGAGCCAGTCTTCATCAAAGTACAGGGTATTCACCGTATTTCTTGGCTTTTGGACAAAACATGATTCTCAATGGCCAAGATTATCAGCTCTTACGTCAATTAAGGCTTTTGTCGGAAGACACAAGAATTGAATTTCCTGATGCGCTGCAGACCATTAGACAAGCAGCGAAGGAAAACGTACAAAAATCGCATGCGAGAAATGCAAGCAGATATAATTTGCGTAGTCGGAATATACAACTTAAAGTTGGTGATAAAGTTCTTGCACGTAATTTTTGTCAGAGTAGCGCTCCCAAAAAGTTTAGTGCAAAACTAGCACCTGTTTTTATACCAGCCCAAGTAATTAAGAAAATTAGTACTACATACTACCAGTTGAGTAACGAAGATGGTAAACATTTGGGAGTTTTCCATCTCAAAGATATTCAAGTTAAAACATAAACATCTGCCCCTTTTTCAGTTTATGCCTCGCTAGATAAATCGTAGCGTCTCTTAAACTGTGCTGTGATGGTCAGTTTTAAAGAGCGACATAAATACATATTCTAACTCTCTTAAATTACATTGGGAGTTCTGAGCTTGCAATTCTCTTATCTTACATCGCCAGCTCTAAGCTTAAAACGTTTGTAAGTTACATGTTAGACTCAAAGTTTCGCATGCATGCATAAAGCTTTTGCACTATGCTTGAGTTCGTTTCGGATAAAGCTCACTCAGCGCATAGGTATCGCGAGCTTTCACTCAATTACATGTGGCAAAAGATCGTACGATAATGCAGTTATTTGAGAGGTCGCTATGTCTGCAAGGGAGAGCGAATGAGTGGAATATTTTGGATAGGTGTTTTGTCTTGTTCTATTTTTCAAAAAGCAAGCAATTGAGTGGTCAGCAGCTTTTGGACATTGATACCTTTTGATCATTTAAGAAAAGTGATCGGCTCAAACCAGAAGTGTGCAAAGTGGTGTATATAAAATTATTAAAAAGTGCAGAAACGTGTTATCTTCAATAAATTATTTTATACATTTCCGCTCGTTTGGTTTGCATTCAACGCATCAAGTTGATTGCAAGAAAAGTTGCAAATATATATATACATATATATTTGTACTGTCTTTGAGTGTTCTCCTCGCCCGCCGCCTGTAGTGGTCAAAATATATATATATATATAAAATATATATATATTGCGGCATATCACTAGGCAGTTTCGTTGGATATTTTTCAAGTCGACATTCTAAACCCGCTGTCACTTCGGAGCCGTATTTGTCCAATACATCTGTGGAAAAGGCACTCGGACCTTTTCCAAGAGAAAGTATTCATCTTCGACGGAGACTACAGAGAAGTAAATTCCCTCTCGTAGTTGGTGGTTCATCCTAACCAAAAAATGAACAGGGCTACTTAGGCTTGGAAGCCGTCTTGTCGTCTAGTCCCCAAGAGACATCTCAAGGAGAAAGATAAGTCGCCAGCTGAATCAGCATTAAGCTAGGATTCAAAATGTTGTTCATGCTGACCCTTTTATAGTGGTTTTTGTTACTGCCACCCTCGCTATTTTGGATTGATGTGTACTGCTGTTTGTTTAACATCGACGGAATCTGCTCATTTTTTTATTCTTTCATTTATTTTATATACTAAATGATGAACGAACATCGGATTCATTGAATTTTTACACGTTTAATATTTTCTATATATTTATAATATGTGTATATGGATACATATATATATATACAATTCCAGCACAGAAATTAGTTTTCCTTACAGGTATTCATTTAACCGTCATCATTGAGCTCAAGGATATCGGAGTGAGTACGTATTGTAATGTTTGATCATGAAAAGGAATTAAACTTGTCGAATTATTAAATCAGGAATTGTATGTATATTTTCTATACTTATTGTCAACGTCAAGAAAAACAACCGATTTTCGATAGATCATTTATTTCACAATTGAATTACATTTCTTCTGTAATTTATATATTTTTTTTAAATCAATAAGTCGTGTACTCAATTGTAAATCTCAATGAAAATTAATATGAATATGAATTATTTGAATTTTATAAGAATCTTCCCCGTTAATAATGAAAAATTGTTTAAATATATTTAGAACGTAAAATGAATTTCTAATCTTTTTTTCTTATTCGTCCCGAGTAAATGGTGAATTGTTCCAATAAGATGACAGTTCGTAGTTTCTAAAAAGGGTCCACCGAGACATATAGGCAGGGAGGGTAGAGAAGGAGTCAATATCAACTGATCTCCATATTTCTGCAAAAATGTAACTGATCTCTTGTCGGTAGTAGTATTATTTTATTCATTTCCATTTCTTTTGAATATCGCAAAGTGTACCTAAAAAAAAATTATGTTAATGTGTGTTTTCATGGAATCAACGAGAGAGTAGAGAAGAACCCCGACAATCCGACGAGCTAGATAGAGCATAGCTAGAGGTACACATTTATTCGAAATCTCGCCATGCTTATGAGGTTGGACATTTGTACCACCCCCCCACCAATACCACACTTACACCATTACAAGTTGTGGTAATATACTAGTAGGTGTTCATAGTCATAGTAGCTAAATAGTTAATAAGTTTCTAATTGTATATTATACTATCGATAAGCATTGAGTGTTTAAGTATCGAATATAGAATAAGAACATTTGGTAAATTGAACGAGAAAAATAGTTCCGATGAGCGAATAGTTCTATCGGAACAAGAATAAAGACTCAGTTTGGATGAAACGCTTGTACAAACTACAGTATCAAATTTGTTTGCAGCAAATTGTTTGCAGCAAATTGTTTGCAGCAAATTTGTTTTCAGCAAATTGTTTGTAGCAAATTGTTTGCAGCAACTTTGTTTGCAGCAAATTGTATGCAGGAATTTTGTTTGCATCAAATTGTTTGCAGCAATTTTGTTTCCAGCAAATGGTTTGTATCAAATTGATTGCAGCAAATTGTTTGCAACAAATTTGTTTGCAGCAAATTGTTTGCAGCAAATTTGTTTGCAGCAAATTGTTTGCAGCAAATTTGTTTGCAGCAAATTGTTTGTAGCAAATTTGTTTGCAGCAAATTGTTTGCAGAAAATTGTTTGCAGCAAATTTGTTTTCAGCAAATTGTTTGTAGCAAATTGTTTGCAGCAAATTTGTTTGCAGCAAAATGTATGCAGGAATTTTGTTTGCATCAAATTGTTTGCAGCAATTTTGTTTCCAGCAAATGGTTTGTATCAAATTGCTTGCAGCAAATTGTTTGCAACAAATTTGTTTGCAGCAAATTGTTTGCAGCAAATTTGTTTTCAGCAAATTGTTTGTAGCACATTGTTTGCAGCAAATTGTTTGCAGCAAAATTGTTTGCACCTAAATGTTTGTAGCAATTTGTTTGCAGCAAATTGTTTGTAGCAATTTGTTTGCAGCAAATTGTTTGTAGCAAACTGTTTGTAGCAAATTGTTTGCAGCAATTTTGTTTGCAGCAAATGGTTTGTAGCAAATTGATTGCAGCAAATTTGTTTGCAGCAAATTGTTTGTAGCAAATTGTTTGTAGCAAATTGTTTGTAGCAAATTGTTTGTAGCCAATTGCTTGCAGCAAATTGTTTGCAGCAAATTTGTTTGCAGCAAATTGTTTGCAGCAAATTTGTTTGCAGCAAATTGTTTGTAGCAAATTGTTTGCAGCAAATTTGTTTGTAGGAAATTGTTTGTAGCAAATTGTTTGTAGCAAATTGTTTGCAGCAAATTGTTTGCAGCAAATTGTTTGCAGCAAATTTGTTTGCAGCAAATTGTTTGTAGCAAATTTGTTTGCAGCTAATTAGTATGCAGCAAATTGAATGCAGCAAATTTGTTTGCACCAAATTGTTTGTAGCAAATTGTTTGCAGCAAATTGTTTGCAGCAAAATTGCTTGCACCTAGATGTTTGTAGCAATTTGTTTGTAGAAAATTTGTTGCAGCAAATTTGTTTGTAGGAATTTGTTTGTAGCAAATTGTTTGTAGCAAATTGTTTGCAGCAAATTTGTTTTCTGCAAGTTGTTTGTAGCAAATTGTTTGCAGCAAACTTTTTGTAGCAAATTGTTTGCAGCAAATTTGTTTGCAGCAAATTTGTTTGTAGGAAATTGTTTGTAGCAAATTGTTTGTAGCAAATTGTTTGCAGCAAATTTGTTTGCAGCAAATTGTTTGTAGCAAATTGTTTGCAGCAAATTTGTTTGTAGGAAATTGTTTGTAGCAAATTGTTTGTAGCCAATTGCTTGCAGCAAATTGTTTGCAGCAAATTTGTTTGCAGCAAATTGTTTGCAGCAAATTTGTTTGCAGCAAATTGTTTGTAGCAAATTGTTTGCAGCAAATTTGTTTGTAGGAAATTGTTTGTAGCAAATTGTTTGTAGCCAATTGTTTGCAGCAAATTGTTTGCAGCAAATTGTTTGCAGCAAATTTGTTTGCAGCAAATTGTTTGTAGCAAATTGTTTGCAGCAAATTGTTTGTAGCAAATTGTTTGTAGCAAATTGTTTGCAGCAAATTTGTTTGCAGCTAATTGTTTGCAGCAAATTGTTTGCAGCAAATTTGTTTGCAGCAAATTGTTTGCAGCAAATTGTTTGCAGCAAATTGTTTGCAGCAAATTTGTTTGCAGCAAATTGTTTGTAGCAAATTGTTTGCAGCAAATTGTTTGTAGCAAATTGTTTGTAGCAAATTGTTTGCAGCAAATTTGTTTGCAGCTAATTGTTTGCAGCAAATTGTTTGCAGCAAATTTGTTTGCAGCAAATTGTTTGTAGCAAATTGTTTGTAGCAAATTGTTTGCAGCAAATTTGTTTGTAGGAAATTGTTTGTAGGAAATTGTTTGTAGCCAATTGCTTGCAGCAAATTGTTTGCAGCAAATTGTTTGCAGCAAATTTGTTTGCAGCAAATTGTTTGTAGCAAATTGTTTGCAGCAAATTGTTTGTAGCAAATTGTTTGTAGCAAATTGTTTGTAGCAAATTTGTTTGCAGCAAATTAGTATGCAGCAAATTGTTTGCAGCAAATTTGTTTGTAGCAAATTGTTTGTAGCACATTGTTTGTAGCAAACTGTTTGTAGCAAATTGTTTGCAGAAAACTTTTTTTAGGAAATTGTTTGTAGCAAATTGTTTGTAGCAAACTGTTTGTAGCAAATTGTTTGCAGCAAATTGTTTGTAGCCAATTGTTTGTAGCAAATTGTTTGTAGCAAATTGTTTGCAGCAAAGTGTTTGCAGCAACTTTGTTTGCAGCAAATTTTTTGCAGCAAATTTGTTTGCAGCAAATTGTTTGTAGCAAATTGTTTGCAGCAAATTGTTTGCAGCAAATTGTTTGCAGCAAATTGTTTGTAGCAAATTGTTTGCAGCAAATTTGTTTGTAGGAAATTGTTTGTAGCAAATTGTTTGTAGCAAATTGTTTGTAGCAAATTGTTTGCAGCAAATTGTTTGCAGCAAATTTTTTTTAGGAAATTGTTTGTAGCAAATTGTTTGTAGCAAATTGTTTGTAGCAAATTGTTTGCAGCAAATTTGTTTGTAGGAAATTGTTTGTAGCAAATTGTTTGTAGCAAATTGTTTGCAGCAAATTGTTTGCAGCAAATTGTTTGCAGCAAATTTGTTTGCAGCAAATTGTTTGTAGCAAATTGTTTGCAGCAAATTGTTTGTAGCAAATTGTTTGTAGCAAATTGTTTGTAGCAAATTTGTTTGCAGCAAATTTGTTTGCAGCAAATTTTTTGCAGCAAATTTGTTTGCAGCAAATTGTTTGTAGCACATTGTTTGTAGCAAACTGTTTGTAGCAAATTGTTTGCAGAAAACTTTTTTTTAGGAAATTGTTTGTAGCACATTGTTTGTAGCAAACTGTTTGTAGCAAATTGTTTGCAGCAAATTGTTTGTAGCCAATTGTTTGTAGCAAATTGTTTGTAGCAAATTGTTTGCAGCAAAGTGTTTGCAGCAACTTTGTTTGCAGCAAATTTTTTGCAGCAATTTTGTTTGCAGCAAATTGTTTGCAGCAATTTTCTTTGCAGCAAATTTGTTTGCAGCAAATTGTTTGCAGCAAATTGTTTGTAGCAAATTGTTTGCAGCAAATTTGTTTGTAGGAAATTGTTTGTAGCAAACTGTTTCTAGCAAATTGTTTGCAGCAAATTTTTTGCACCAATTTTGTTTGCAGCAAATTTTTTGCAGCAATTTTGTTTGCAGCAAATTGTTTGTAGCAAATTGTTTGCAGCAAATTGTTTGTAGCAAATTTGTTTGCAGCAAATTGTTTGCAGCTAATTTGTTTGCAGCAAATTGTTTGTAGCAAATTGTTTGCAGCAAATTGTTTGCAGCAAATTTGTTTGCAGCAAATTGTTTGCAGCAAATTGTTTGTAGCAAACTGTTTGTAGCAAATTTGTTGCAGCTAATTAGTATGCAGCAAATTGTTTGTAGAAAATTTGTTTGCAGCAAATTGTTTGTAGCACATTGTTTGTAGCAAACTGTTTGTAGCAAATTGTTTGCAGCAATTTTGTTTGCAGCAAATGGTTTGTAGCAAATTGCTTGCAGCAAATTGTTTGCAGCAAATTTGTTTGCAGCAAATTGTTTGCAGCAAATGGTTTGTGAGCAAATTTGTTTGCAGCAAATTGTTTGTAGCAATTTGTTTGCAGCAAATTGTTTGCAGCAAATTTGTTTGCAGCAAATTGTTTGTAGCAAATTGTTTGCAGCAAATTGTTTGCAGCAAAATTGTTTGCACCTAAATGTTTGTAGCAATTTGTTTGCAGCAAATTGTTTGTAGCAAATTGTTTGCAGCAAATTGTTTGCAGCAAATGTTTGTAGCAATTTGTTTGCAGCAAATTGTTTGTAGCAAATTGTTTGTAGCAAATTGTTTGTAGCAAACTGTTTGTAGCAAATTGTTTGCAGCAATTTTGTTTGCAGCAAATGGTTTGTAGCAAATTGTTTGCAGCAAATTTGTTGCAGCAAATTGTTTGCAGCAAATTGTTTGCAGCAAATTGTTTGTAGCAAATTGTTTGTAGCAAATTTGTTTGCAGCAAATTGTTTGTAGCAAATTGTTTGTAGCAAACTGTTTGTAGCAAATTGTTTGCAGCAATTTTGTTTGCAGCAAATGGTTTGTAGCAAATTGCTAGCAGCAAATTGTTTGCAGCAAATTTGTTTGCAGCACATTTGTTTGTAGGAAATTGTTTGTAGCAAATTGTTTGTAGCCAATTGCTTGCAGCAAATTGTTTGCAGCAAATTGTTTGCAGCAAATTTGTTTGCAGCAAATTGTTTGTAGCAAATTGTTTGCAGCAAATTGTTTGCAGCAAAATTGTTTGCACCTAAATGTTTGTAGCAATTTGTTTGCAGCAAATTGTTTGTAGCAATTTGTTTGCAGCAAATTGTTTGTAGCAAATTGTTTGTAGCAAATTGTTTGCAGCAATTTTGTTTGCAGCAAATGGTTTGTAGCAAATTGTTTGCAGCAAATTTCTTTGTATCAAATTTGTTTGCAGCAAATTGTTTGCAGCAAATTGTTTGCAGCAAATTTGTTTTCAGCAAATTGTTTGTAGCAAATTGTTTGCAGCAAATTGTTTGCAGCAAATTTGTTTGCAGCAAATTGTTTGTAGCAAATTGTTTGCAGCAAAATGTTTGCAGCAAATTGTTTGCAGGAAATTTGTTTGCAGCAAATTGTTTGCAGCAATTTTGTTTGCAGCAAATGGTTTGTAGCAAAATTGTTTGCAGCAAATTGTTTGCAGCAAATTTGTTTGCAGCAAATTTGTTTGCAGCAAATTTGTTTGCAGCAAATTTGTGTTTGCAGCAAATTTGTTTGCAGCAAATTGTTTTGCAGCAAATTGTTTGCAGCAAATTTGTTTGCAGCAAATTGTTTGCAGCAAATTTGTTTGCAGCAAATTGTTTGTAGCAAATTTGTTTGCAGCAAATTGTTTGCAGAAAATTGTTTGCAGCAAATTTGTTTTTCAACCAAATTGTTTGTAGCAAATTGTTTGCAGCAAATTGTTTGCAGCAAAATTGTTTGCACCTAAATGTTTGTAGCAATTTGTTTGCAGCAAATTGTTTGTAGCAATTTGTTTGCAGCAAATTGTTTGTAGCAAACTGTTTGTAGCAAATTGTTTGCAGCAATTTTGTTTGCAGCAAATGGTTTGTAGCAAACTGTTTGTAGCAAATTGTTTGCAGCAAATTTGTTTGTAGGAAATTGTTTGTAGCACATTGTTTGTAGCAAACTGTTTGTAGCAAATTGTTTGCAGAAAACTTTTTTTTAGGAAATTGTTTGTAGCACATTGTTTGTAGCAAACTGTTTGTAGCAAATTGTTTGCAGCAAATTGTTTGTAGCCAATTGTTTGTAGCAAATTGTTTGCAGCAAATTTGTTTGCAGCAAATTGTTTGCAGCAAATTGTTTGCAGCAAATTTGTTTGCAGCAAATTTGTTTGTAGGAAATTGTTTGTAGGAAATTGTTTGTAGCCAATTGCTTGCAGCAAATTGTTTGCAGCAAATTTGTTTGCAGCAAATTGTTTGCAGCAAATTTGTTTGCAGCAAATTGTTTGCAGCAAATTGTTTGCAGCAAATTTGTTTGTAGCAAATTGTTTGTAGCAAATTGTTTGCAGCAAATTGTTTGCAGCAAATTGTTTGCAGCAAATTTGTTTGCAGCAAATTGTTTGTAGCAAATTTGTTTGCAGCAAATTTGTTTGTAGGAAATTGTTTGTAGGAAATTGTTTGTAGCAAATTGTTTGCAGCAAATTGTTTGCAGCAAATTTGTTTGCAGCAAATTGTTTGCAGCAAATTTGTTTGCAGCAAATTGTTTGTAGCAAATTGTTTGCAGCAAATTTGTTTGTAGGAAATTGTTTGTAGCAAATTGTTTGTAGCAAATTGTTTGTAGCCAATTGCTTGCAGCAAATTGTTTGCAGCAAATTTGTTTGCAGCAAATTGTTTGCAGCAAATTGTTTGCAGCAAATTGTTTGTAGCAAATTGTTTGCAGCAAATTTGTTTGTAGCAAATTGTTTGTAGCAAATTGTTTGTAGCAAATTGTTTGCAGCAAATTGTTTGCAGCAAATTGTTTGCAGCAAATTTGTTTGCAGCAAATTGTTTGTAGCAAATTTGTTTGCAGCTAATTAGTTTGCAGCAAATTGTTTGCAGCAAATTTGTTTGCAACAAATTGTTTGTAGCAAATTGTTTGCAGCAAATTGTTTGCAGCAAATTTGTTTGCAGCAAATTGTTTGTAGCAAATTGTTTGTAGCAAATTGTTTGCAGCAAATTTGTTTGTAGCAAATTGTTTGTAGCAAATTGTTTGTAGCCAATTGCTTGCAGCAAATTGTTTGCAGCAAATTGTTTGCAGCAAATTTGTTTGCAGCAAATTGTTTGTAGCAAATTGTTTGCAGCAAATTGTTTGCAGCAAAATTGTTTGCACCTAAATGTTTGTAGAAATTTGTTTGCAGCAAATTGTTTGTAGCAAATTGTTTGCAGCAAATTGTTTGTAGCAAATTGTTTGTAGCAAATTGTTTGTAGCAAATTGTTTGCAGCAAATTGTTTGCAGCAAATTTGTTTGCAGCAAATTTGTTTGTAGGAAATTGTTTGTAGCAAATTGTTTGTAGCAAATTGTTTGCAGCAAATTGTTTGCAGCAAATTGTTTGCAGCAAATTTGTTTTCAGCAAATTGTTTGTAGCACATTGTTTGCAGCAAATTGTTTGCAGCAAAATTGTTTGCAGCAAATTGTTTGTAGCAATTTGTTTGCAGCAAATTGTTTGTAGCAAATTTGTTTGCAGCAAATTGTTTGTAGCAAACTGTTTGTAGCAAATTGTTTGCAGCAATTTTGTTTGCAGCAAATGGTTTGTAGCAAATTGTTTGCAGCAAATTTCTTTGTATCAAATTTGTTTGCAGCAAATTGTTTGCAGCAAATTGTTTGCAGCAAATTTGTTTGCAGCAAATTGTTTGTAGCAAATTGTTTGCAGCAAATTGTTTGCAGCAAATTTGTTTGCAGCAAATTGTTTGTAGCAAATTGTTTGCAGCAACTTTGTTTGCAGCAAATTGTATGCAGGAATTTTGTTTGCATCAAATTGTTTGCAGCAATTTTGTTTGCAGCAAATGGTTTGTATCAAATTGCTTGCAGCAAATTGTTTGCAACAAATTTGTTTGCAGCAAATTGTTTGCAGCAAATTTGTTTGCAGCAAATTGTTTGCAGCAAATTTGTTTGCAGCAAATGGTTTTGCAGCAAATTTGTTTGCAGCAAATTGTTTGCAGCAAATTTGTTTGCAGCAAATTGTTTGTAGCAAATTTGTTTGCAGCAAATTGTTTGCAGAAAATTGTTTGCAGCAAATTTGTTTTCAGCAAATTGTTTGTAGCACATGGTTTGCAGCCAATTGTTAGCAGCAAAATTGTTTGCACCTAAATGTTTGTAGCAATTTGTTTGCAGCAAATTGTTTGTAGCAATTTGTTTGCAGCAAATTGTTTGTAGCAAACTGTTTGTAGCAAATTGTTTGCAGCAATTTTGTTTGCAGCAAATGGTTTGTAGCAAACTGTTTGTAGCAAATTGTTTGCAGCAAATTTGTTTGTAGGAAATTGTTTGTAGCACATTGTTTGTAGCAAACTGTTTGTAGCAAATTGTTTGCAGCAAACTTTTTTGTAGGAAATTGTTTGTAGCACATTGTTTGTAGCAAACTGTTTGTAGCAAATTGTTTGCAGCAAATTGTTTGTAGCCAATTGTTTGTAGCAAATTGTTTGCAGCAAATTTGTTTGCAGCAAATTGTTTGCAGCAAATTGTTTGCAGCAAATTTGTTTGCAGCACATTTGTTTGTAGGAAATTGTTTGTAGCAAATTGTTTGCAGCAAATTGTTTGCAGCAAATTTGTTTGCAGCAAATTGTTTGCAGCAAATTTGTTTGCAGCAAATTGTTTGCAGCAAATTTGTTTGCAGCAAATTGTTTGCAGCAAACTTTTTGTAGCAAATTGTTTGCAGCAAATTTGTTTGCAGCAAATTTGTTTGTAGCAAATTGTTTGTAGCAAATTGTTTGTAGCAAATTGTTTGTAGCAAATTGTTTGCAGCAAATTTGTTTGCAGCAAATTTGTTTGTAGGAAATTGTTTGTAGCAAATTGTTTGTAGCAAATTGTTTGCAGCAAATTTGTTTGCTGCAAATTGTTTGTAGCACATTGTTTATAGCAAACTTTTTGTAGCACATTGTTTGTAGCAAACTGTTTGTAGCAAATTGTTTGCAGCAAATTTGTTTGTAGGAAATTGTTTGTAGCAAATTGTTTGTAGCAAACTGTTTGTAGCAAATTGTTTGCAGCAAACTTGTTTGCAGCAAATTGTTTGTAGCAAATTGTTTGTAGCAAACTGTTTGTAGCAAATTGTTTGCAGCAAATTGTTTGTAGCAAATTGTTTGTAGCAAATTGTTTGCAGCAAATTGTTTGCAGCAACTTTGTTTGCAGCAAATTTTTTGCAGCAATTTTGTTTGCAGCAAATTGTTTGCAGCAATTTTCTTTGCAGCAAATTTGTTTGCAGCAAATTGTTTGCAGCAAATTGTTTGTAGCAAATTGTTTGCAGCAAATTTGTTTGTAGGAAATTTTTTGTAGCAAACTGTTTCTAGCAAATTGTTTGCAGCAAATTTTTTGCACCAATTTTGTTTGCAGCAAATTTTTTGCAGCAATTTTGTTTGCAGCAAATTGTTTGTAGCAAATTGTTTGTAGCAAATTTGTTTGCAGCAAATTGTTTGTAGCAAATTGTTTGCAGCAAATTTGTTTGTAGGAAATTTTTTGTAGCAAATTGTTTGTAGCAAATTGTTTTCAGCAAATTGTTTGCAGCAAATTGTTTGCAGCAACTTTGTTTGCAGCAAATTGTTTGCAGCAAATTGTTTGTAGCAAATTGTTTGTAGCAAATTGTTTGCAGCAAATTTGTTTGCAGCAAATTGTTTGTAGCAAACTGTTTCTAGCAAATTGTTTGCAGCAAATTTTTTGCAGCAATTTTGTTTGTTGCAGCAAATTGTTTTGCAGCAAATTTGTTTGCAGCAAATTGTTTGTAGCAAATTGTTTGTAGCAAATTTGTTTGCAGCAAATTGTTTGTAGCAAATTGTTTGCAGCAAATTTGTTTGTAGGAAATTGTTTGTAGCAAATTGTTTGTAGCAAATTGTTTTCAGCAAATTGTTTGCAGCAAATTGTTTGCAGCAACTTTGTTTGCAGCAAATTGTTTGCAGCAAATTGTTTGCAGCAAATTGTTTGTAGCAAATTGTTTGCAGCAAATTTGTTTGCAGCAAATTGTTTGCAGCAAATTGTTTGTAGCAAATTGTTTGAAGCAAATTTGTTTGTAGGAAATTTTTTGTAGCAAACTGTTTCTAGCAAATTGTTTGCAGCAAATAGTTTTTGCAGCAAAATTGTTAGCAGCAAATTGTTTGTAGCACATTGTTTGCAGCAAACTGTTTGTAGCAAATTGTGTGCAGCAATTTCGTTTGCAGCAAATGGTTTGTAGCAATTTGCTTGCAGCAAATTGTTTGGAGCAAATTTGTTTGCAGCAAATTGTTTGCAGCAAATTGTTTGCAGCAAATTTGTTTGTAGGAAATTTTTTGTAGCAAATTGTTTGTAGCAAATTGTTTGCAGCAAATTGTTTGCAGCAAATTGTTTGTGGGAAATTGTTTGTAGAAAATTTGTTTGCAGCAAATTGTTTGTAGCAAATTGTTTGCAGCAAATTTGTTTGTAGGAAATTTGTTTGCAGCAAATTGTTTGCAGCAATTTTGTTTGCAGCAAATTTTTGCAATTTTGTTTGCAGCAAATTGTTTGTAGCAAATTTGTTTGCAGCAAATTTGTTTGCAGCAAATTGTTTGTAGCAAATTGTTTGCAGCAAATTGTTTGCAGCAAATTGTTTGTAGCAAATTGTTTGCAGCAAATTGTTTGCAGCAAAATTGTTTGCAGCAAATTTGTTTGCAGCAAATTGTTTGTAGCAAATTGTTTGCAGCAAATTTGTTTGTAGCAAATTTTTTGTAGCAAATTGTTTGCAGCAAATTGTTTGCAGCAAATTTGTTTGCAGCAAATTGTTTGTATTGTTTGTAGCAAATTTGTTTGCAGCAAATTTGTTTGCAGCAAATTTGTTTGCAGCAAATTTGTTTGCAGCAAATTGTTTGCAGCAAATTGTTTGCAGCAAATTTGTTTGCAGCAAATTTGTTTGTAGCAAATTGTTTGCAGCAAATTGTTTGCAGCAAATTTGTTTGCAGCAAATTGTTTGCAGCAAATTTGTTTGCAGCAAATTTGTTTGCAGCAAATTGTTTGTAGCAAATTGTTTGCAGCAAATTGTTTGCAGCAAATTTGTTTGCAGCAAATTTGTTTGCAGCAAATTGTTTGTAGCAAATTGTTTGTAGCAAATTTGTTTGCAGCAAATTGTTTGCAGCAAATTGTTTGCAGCAAATTTGTTTGCAGCAAATTGTTTGTAGCAAATTGTTTGTAGCAAATTTGTTTGCAGCAAATTTGTTTGCAGCAAATTGTTTGCAGCAAATTTTTTGCAGCAATTTTGTTTGCAGCAAATTGTTTGTAGCAAATTGTTTGTAGCAAATTTGTTTGCAGCAAATTGTTTGTAGCAAATTGTTTGCAGCAAATTTGTTTGTAGCAAATTGTTTGTAGCAAATTGTTTGCAGCAAATTGTTTGCAGCAAATTGTTTTGCAGCAAATTGTTTGCAGCAAATTGTTTGCAGCAAATTGTTTGCAGCAAATTGTTTGCAGCAAATTGTTTGTTGTTTGTAGCAAATTGTTTGTAGCAAATTGTTTGTAGCAAATTGTTTGCAGCAAATTGTTTGCAGCAAATTGTTTTGCAGCAAATTTGTTTGCAGCAATTTGTTTGCAGCAAATTGTTTGCAGCAATTTGTTTGCAGCAAATTGTTTGCAGCAAATTTTTTTGTAGCAAATTGTTTTGTAGCAAATTGTTTGTAGCAAATTGTTTGTAGCAAATTGTTTGCAGCAAATTTGTTTGCAGCAAATTTGTTTGCAGCAAATTTTTTGTAGCAAATTGTTTGCAGCAAATTGTTTGCAGCAAATTGTTTGCAGCAAATTGTTTGCAAAATTGTTTGTAGCAAATTGTTTGCAGCAAATTTGTTTGCAGCAAATTGTTTGCAGCAAATTGTTTGTAGCAAATTTTTTTGTAGCAAATTGTTTGCAGCAAATTGTTTGCAGCAAATTGTTTGCAGCAAATTGTTTGCAGCAAATTGTTTGCAGCAAATTGTTTGCAGCAAATTGTTTGTAGCAAATTGTTTGTAGCAAATTTGTTTGCAGCAAATTGTTTGTAGCAAATTGTTTGTAGCAAATTGTTTGTAGCAAATTGTTTGCAGCAAATTGTTTGCAGCAAATTGTTTGCAGCAAATTGTTTGCAGCAAATTGTTTGCAGCAAATTTGTTTGCAGCAAATTGTTTGTAGCAAATTGTTTGTAGCAAATTGTTTGCAGCAAATTGTTTGCAAAATTGTTTGCAGCAAATTTGTTTGCAGCAAATTGCAAATTTGTTTTGCAGCAAATTTGTTTGCAAACAAATTGTTTGCAGCAAATTTGTTTGCAGCAAATTGTTTGTAGCAAATTGTTTGTAGCAAATTGTTTGCAGCAAATTGTTTGCAGCAAATTGTTTGCAGCAAATTGTTTGTAGCAAATTGTTTGCAGCAATTTGTTTGTAGCAAATTGTTTGTAGCAAATTGTTTTGCAGCAAATTGTTTGCAGCAAATTGTTTGCAGCAAATTGTTTGCAGCAAAATTGTTTGCAGCAAATTGTTTGTAGCAAATTGTTTGTAGCAAATTTTTGTTTGCAGCAAATTGTTTGCAGCAAATTGTTTGCAGCAAATTTGTTTGCAGCAAATTTTTTGCAGCAAATTGTTTGCAGCAAATTGTTTGCAACAAATTGTTTGCAGCAAATTGTTTGCAGCAAATTTGTTTGTAGCAAATTGTTTGCAGCAAATTGTTTGCCACAAATTTGTTTGTAGCAAATTGTTTGTAGCAAATTTGTTTGTAGCAAATTGTTTGTAGCAAATTGTTTGTAGCAAATTGTTTGTAGCAAATTGTTTGCAGCAAATTTGTTTGCAGCAAATTGTTTGCAGCAAATTGTTTGCAGCAAATTGTTTGCAGCAAATTTGTTTGCAGCAAATTGTTTCTAGCAAATTGTTTGCAGCAAATTGTTTGCAGCAAATT